>JAQIXG010003239.1:0-15417 GCA_034700105.1 Oconnorella tubifera
TGAATGATGTCTAAGACGTAGCTGTCAATATAAGCGTCTTACTAAAGGGTGCAGGTAGTTAGGGAAATAGTGAGCATTCACGGAAATCGAATTGGAAACATTAGTCACATCAGCACAAATGCGATAGAGTAGCGATCGCGATTTTTAACGAGTCACATCAGCACAAATATTAATACATTTAAACTCACAAAATGATATAATTCTCTACTATCAGTAAACAAATAAAAAATAAATAAACAAATAAAACAGTAAATACAAAGAAAAACTGACCGAAATCTTCCCCCTCATCCTGTTCTATTACGTCTCTAACGACTGCGTCTCTGTGATAAATCTGGTATAGGGGCTCATCATCATAGAGACTTGAATGAGACTCATAGATGCTATAGTCGGATGAATAGTCCGACTAAATACAGCACACAATACATTGAGACACGTAATTTATATCATTTATAGCACAAAACTATGATGATTTAATGATGATTTGCTGTTAAAGGCACAACAGCACAGAATTTTAAATAGTTTATTATATCTTGGTTATCTAGTGGTACAGCGTGTATGAAATCATCATTCGAACCATGAAGTTTTATGTTCAAAGCATGGTGAAATTTAACAATCTGCTACTTGCTGCATATCTAGCAGTCGCAAAATGAAGGTAACAAGAATTCTAAAATACAATTAAAATAACATTCTAAAATTGGATTAAAGTTAGAGTTCTAAAATAAAATTTTAAAGTAAGAATTCTAAAATATTCTAACACTTACCTCACTTTCTATTGGTACATCTAGTTTATCATAACTACTTCCTTTAACCAATGGCGATACAGCATTATCAAGAGACTCTCTCCTATTGGCTGAGAGATGAGAAGCAAATCTGCCGACAAATTTTCCCCCGGGGGGGCTAGTAGAGGGCGCAACGTAGATATCGTCAATAGCAATGACATTCGGCGAATAAGAATGAGACGATTGAGACGATCTAAAAATAAACATAAAAATTAAAATGAAACATTGAAAATTAGTTAAAAAATTAATTAAAAAATTACAAGTTCTAAATATTTTAGTGCATTGAGATTAAATTTAAGTTAGATTTAATACCAAAAGTATTTTATAATAAGTACTTAAAGGAAATAAATACGATTATTTAATCAATAAATGTACAACCGTGTGAATAGGCTATAAGCCTATTGGCCTACAGCCAATCGAGCCTTTGGATCGCTTTCTCGTGCTTTCCTATTGGCTGCTATATTTAGCTACAATCATTTTAGCCAATTGCTATTCAGGACGCAAACGTTAATACGAAGCATTGTATTATATTATATTATAAATAATATGGATTATTATATTATAATAATAAATATTTATTTATAACCTAGATGACTGCCTATCCATTGGTAGATATCCGATATTAAATCTGAGATATCCCTCACTGTGACTGGGACTTACTTGTCCATCTTCTAAATAATTCATAACAAATATCTATGTGATTATTTATAATAAAAAAATTATTTACTTTATAATTTATAAAAATATTTACTTTATAATTTATAAAAACTATTTACTTTATAATTTAGATTTAATTCAATTATTAAAAATAATTGGCCAAATACAATTCATTATAAAATATACATTGTATATTTTAATATATATAGCAGAATAATTATTATGCAATAAAACACAAATATACAAATGAGTGCATATAACATATAGAATATGCAAATATAACATATATAAATGATGATATTTAGCTTTTATAAAATGAGTGTATAAATTACAAAAATTCATACTTAGTATAAAGCTATTAATTTTGCCAGCAATCTACAAACTTTTGCAGTTTCTCATAATTTAAATTATTTATAGAAAATTAAAATATGATCAATGTACCTAGATCAAATTGAGTAGATAGGGGGACAGAAAGACTTAGACTAGACCCCTGGCGTTTTACCCCCGCTGAATGAATATTATCCATCGATCTACTAAAACCAAAACATTTATCGTAATTACAAAAATATCTTCTTTTTTAAATCTATCATTACAAAGAAGGCGTATAATAAGAAACAGAAACATCCCAGAAATGACTAGTGTGCCAGATCAAAGCAACGCAAGCATCTGACTCACAAGCACACGGTGCAATGGCCATTAATAAGATAGTCACTATCTAGAATACAATGACTTATTGAATATTTGCTTACAAGTATTATAAATTCTTGACATTTTTTGCATATTTTATTACATAGTCACAAAGCAAAGACCAAAACTTAACCCTCACCTGTCAGACGGTAAAAGCAACGGTGTCAGTCTCAACCCTCTCCCCACCCCGGGAGTCGACACCACCTCATCATACTTCCTCCTCCCCCCACTCTGCCTCCCTCCCACCTTCCCCAGCGTCCCCCCCTCCCCCCTTGGAGGCACAACTGGCCCCTCCCCCCCTCCCTCTCCATTTAATAGGGGCGGGGGTAGGGGGGCCTTCATAGCTACCTTACCTAGGGAGGGGGTGACAATCGACTTTCTCGGAACAAGGGGGGGTGGAGGCGGAACATCATGATTGTTCCGCGGAACCGTTCCACGACGCGGAACAACGGGGGAACTAGAAAGAGTATCGATTTCCGGGGGAAGCAAAACCGAGAGAGAAAGTTGTTGGTCTGAAAGCAAACTCGTAGATTTTTTAACCGTTGAAATTCTGGGCTGAGGGATAGGCACCCCCCCAGAGTACCTGGGGTAAACTGTGGGGGGAGGAAGGGAGGGGGGAGGGGAATTATTTAAAACAGAGGGGATGGGAGAGTCTAAAGTGGGAGAGGAAACATCAAAATGAGTTTCAATGAGAGAATCTAGTTTTTTTGTGTTGTTGACGAGATCATGTTGTGTTGATGATGATTCTGTAGATAACTGAAAGAAATAAAATATATTAACTAAACATTTACTCAATAATGTTATTTATTTTATTTCAATCATTTAATATCTGGAAAGAAAATATTTCAGTGTCCGATTAACCGTTATTATTGCATTGATTAGGAGCACTAATCATTTTGATAATAAAATGTGTGTTATGTAATGTATGTTGTCTATATTATAAAACACCCCGACAAAACGACACCATCAATTCATTTTAATAACCCTAACCCTAAGTAACCCTAAACTTAACTCTAAAACCTAAACCCTAATTTCAATCCTAATCTTAACCCTAAGAATTAAAAATCATAACCATTTTGTCTGGTAACAATATTATACTTTCAATAATAATTTCTATAATATCTTCAGTGACTATAAAGTAACAAACAATTACATTGTTTCAAACAACACAAAATCAATATTTACAATATTACTACTACAAATGTAAACAGAATGCTTTATCAATGATAAATCTAAATTAAATGATACATTGAATACATTACTGATATAAATCCAAGAATAACATATTTCAATTATAAAATACAGGATATTAAAAGTTCGATTCCATGAATGTCCTAAATTCTCTGACAACTATTTGCATCTAACAGTTTAGACAGAATTGTTGGTTTTGTTATAAGGAAGTTAACTTAAATAGAAAATGTTTTATTATAAAAAATCATCAGAATAAAAAGCTTTTAGTATGACAATGTGATTATCTATATAACAATAATATGTAGATCAATATTGACATATTAAAGGCCGGTTCCAGTGAGAGTACATATGTATAGAATCCATACATAGGTACCAATTCTTAAAATTAGTTTAGATCGCACAATGCTTTAATGTTTAGTACAATGCCTTTATGTTTATCAGCCATGACGTCATTATAATCAGATGATATCATTGTCCAATGAAATAGCTGTAATGATCATGAGATTTGCACATTTTAACCAGTATATAGATAAAATTAGTTTTTTTACTTAAAATGACTGATAGACTGATAAATGACTTCCAGATAGACTTTGTCCAATCTGGAATTAGACAAAGGTTTGTTATTGTTTAACGAAGAACAATGTGCATAGAAAATGAGTGACGAGTGAATGCATGTAAATACAAAAAACCTAATTCAAACTACTGCATGCAATAAAGATAATAAAAAGATACAAAAGAAACGATAAAGATAAAATAGCTACAAAAAACTAAGTAATGGAAAGAAAAGATAAATAAGAAATAAAGACCTCATTGTGGTCCGCTACATTCTTATAGTATTCGCTTGTAGTGGTTGACCGCTTGACCGTGGTCAGACTTTTCTGACCGGTCACCTTACTCGACCGTCGGCCTGATTTTTTTACAACCTTTTTTGGCGAAGTTCGACTAAAATAATTATCATTTTAATCATCATCATAAAACATCATCATAATTTTAATCATCATCCTCATTTTAATCATTATGATCATTTTTATTTAAATCATTATAATCGTCATTATAAATTAATATCACGGCATAATGTCATTGACACTGCAATAATATCGTTTGCTGCACCTTTAGTAAAAGTTTTTAAATTCTGCAATAATGCTTTCTGATGAAAAATATCAAAAATTATTTCTTCGCTTGTTTGTTAAATGTCACATCAGCACAAAAAGGTATTTAAGTATTTAATTGTGATAATGTTTATATCACTTGTTGCACCCTTTAGTAAAATACTCACCTTAATACCTACAATCGTGGCACTATTCATAAATCTATAAGCTAATCCTAACCCTGAATTAACACACATGTGCACTACAACAGAAGCCTATTACACATTGCATTACCACACAAAAATTGTCATACTATCAAAGATTACAAAATAATTCAAAATATTTAATGACAAAATAAAATTAAAAATGATTCAATGACAAAAATAAAAAATTCAACAATCAAACAATTGGCGAACCTTTCTGGCTGTTTGAAAGGACCCTCCAACATGGCTGCCATTATATAACTATCCTCTTCATCTTCCCATTCATTATTATCATCATTATCATCATCATTATCATCGTCATTATTATCTTCAGAATCGACGCTAGTTTCTAATCTCCCGCTAACAATAAAATCTAACTCATGTCGTTCCATGTTATCAGTATCACGCAAACTTATCTTCGGTGTCATGCTATTTCTATTCCCCTGTAAATTTAATTTATCTAAATTCACACTATTTTGTATTAAATCGTTATTATCTAAACGGTCCATTTGATTTTTAAAACAAGAATGTAATTTTAGATTTTCCGAAGTATCGCCAAATGGTATACAAGGAGACTCATCACCAAAATTAACGTCAACGCAATTTTCATACTCGGACTCACTAACTACTTTATTTCTCGAATCAGAAAAACTATTCGAACATTTTTCTGACAGGGGAAAAGTTTCGGAATCGGTTGAAATCGCGGAAGTCCTATGCTGCGAGACTATATGCAATGAATTTCTAGCGCTATCCGGGGGATTGCTAGCGCGCACCGTCGTCTCAAAGAGATCGACCATGTTTCGCATAAAACTCGATTTAGAATTAGGGATCGTGTTATATTCTAAATCGTCCGTTTTTGATGATATTTTATCAGATTCGTGTCGTTCTAGATTATTGATATCGTGTAATTTTGTAGGGGGGTTGGATTCTGTAAGTGGGCGGTGAGATTTGGGCGCAACTTTAGGTTTAGGTTTTATGACGTTTTGGGGGAGAATATCGTCACAGGTAATATCGGACAAATTGCCCGGGAAGGATTTTTCCATTGTTGAAAGCATTCAAGAAATATAATCGAAATGTAAAAGAACTTTTAAATTGTGCTACAATAGTAAAAAATTACATTTGAGTCAAATATTTGGGTTTTATTCGGTTTCAAATCTCCGCATTTTCAAATCATCCTACAATATCATAAAGTCCTAATTTTAATGATAAAACCACAATCCTAATCCATCTCGAACTTAATTACCTTACTATAAATAGACAAGGTGTGAAACCGAAATCGCTCCAACTTTAATAAATTTTTTGAATTTTTCTATAATAATAAATATAAACGATTGTCAAACATAATTAATTACAAATCAACGTCCAATAATTAACTGCTAAATATATTCCTTCCTAATATTTATGATCGGAAATTATAACAAATACAAAATACATTTTAATATTTTATTTTATTTAAAACAAAAACAAAACAATTAAAAAACTTGCATCCGGGATACAATTTTGAATCTACAAATACTTTTACATCCGCTATTTTTAACCAGCGAATCAAGACCATTAAAATTATCGCCTTTAGAATTGAAATTTAAGTAATCGAAGTTAAAGCATTATGCAATAATTATTTCAATGCATTTATATTTAAATTCATTTTAAAAATGCGATTAATTTAATTTGTAGAGCTCGAACGAAATGATACATACAAATGGTGACAAAATTTAAAAATATTAGATTGTCAAACGAATATATATCAACTAAAATTTGAAGTTCAATGATATATTTATAATGACTCATAAAGTTTAGAAACTCGTAAATACGGCAATGCTTGCAACAAAATGTCACTTTATTTACATAAATAGCTGTCTATTAAAACTGAGACCAATCTCTTCTAATTCTTTCTGCTGTTCATCACGTTCTTTTTCAAACAAAAAACGAAGAGCGGCTTGGCGAGCCTAGAAATTAATCAAGCATTATTAGAAACAATGAATTCTATCTAAATCACAGCAATTAATTATAGATTCATGCACATAACATTCATTATCAGAATATATTATAAAGTTCTTTGTGTTTTAAATTGAGGATTAAACCAATATGATATTAAACCATCCTCAAAACATTCTGGCGCGTTACCTCGTCGTAATAAATCGATCCTTTAGTCACAGTATATGATCTAAAACTGTTTTCACCCACCGGAAACACGTTAAAGTCGAGCCCCTCGTCTCCTTCAGGGCAATCCCGCCCCGGGGTGCTATGAGTCTCTTGTTAGCCTAACGATCCTATGTTATAGTATACACAGACTAAAGCACGGTTTCAGTAATATAGAATTTCTTACTAGAATGTTAAGTTTTCGTTCAATGCTGACTTCTTGACTGACAAGACGAGTCAGTCTGGCTATGCGATACCCATTCCTTCTCTCGTCCACCGTCCCACGCCAGGCTTCATTCTCCACCAACATCGCGGTGCTGTTAACATAACAATTAACATTTAACAATTAACATTAACATTAACATTAACAATTAACATTAACAATTAACATTAACAATTAACAATTAAATTAACAATTAAATTAACAATTAAATTAACAATTAACATTAACAATTAACATTTAACAAATGTTAACATTTAAAACAAATATATATTTCTAAAATATATATTCTTATTATTAATTAAGTCAATAATAAACTATTTATAGTCTCTAAAGTAATAAATGAACATATTTACAGCTATAGAGCCTGTGTGTAACTATTAACTTTGTATAGCCTACCAACTTACTGTTTATCTTCAATCAGCTCAACTTCTTTTAGACGCAAAAGCTGAAATATAATATACATACTACATTATAATGGCCAACATTATAATTTATATATTTCAACTTTAGGCCTATTAAATCTAAATTTTTAATATTGTTAAACAAGTCGATATCACCACTTGCAAGGACATTTTATAAACTTTTTTTGCGTTTTACCTTTTTTGGTGAATTGCGTATCTATAGGACTAAAGTACTAAAATTCATACGCAATTTATCTGTGGTAAATATTCCTTTATCGTTTTTGATTATGCACGTTTAGTTTTTAATCTAATAACTTTATTATTTTGGACCAACCTTGTCATCACAGGTTGTGGGATAATCGTATCTGAGCATTCCTTTGATTCTCTTTACTTCATATCTATACGGCATAGCCATGAGTGGGTTGTTGAAGGTTGTCTCTCTGGGGGCCTCTGAACCCATCAGACATTTCCTACCTGACATTTCTAGTCCTACTTTTGATATACTAATATCTAAATTTAATACGACATTGTTTTTTGATATTCTGATATCTAAAATTAATATGGCTTTATTTTTAACTCGATTAACCGAAAGTAATACTAGTTAATAAAAGGCAATTGTAATTAGGAATTTTTATAGAAATTGAGAAAATGTTAAGAATCAGTAATATTAGTCATCATAATCATGACGTTTTGAGGTAACCATGTAACGATCAATCATTATAATACAAACATAGAATTTTTACCATAATTAAAAGTTATATTTAAAAAAATACACTGGTTAAGAAAATTGTCATATGAAACAACTTATTAAAAACATATCTTAATGATACAACATTATATATTAATAACAACAACACAACGTAATAGAAATAATACAGATCATTCTCTCTTTTCTCTTTGAATAAAATTTGTCACATTTGCTTCCCATATTCAAAATTATGTAATTCAACATCATCCTGCGTTTCGTCAAAGTTCTTCTCTTCAATAAAATCAGCAAATCTTTGATCTTCTTGTATTTCATCGTTTCTCCGATGTCCAGGACTGAGCCCCACATCAAAAGCTTCAGAAACGTCCACCATAAACTCATGGATATCCTTCACTGCCATTCCGATCACAATGATATTTTTAATGAGAAAAACTGAAATGTTATGATCCTGTAGATGCCAGACGGTCATTCTAATAACAAAGAAAGGAATATTGAGGCAGATCATGAGAATAGTTTTATGAAAAAACATGAATTTCCTAGAAAAGGGAAACTTTCCGAATTGTGTTCTACAAAGCACGTAGATAGCTTCGGTTGGTACAAGGAAATTAAAAGCTACAATACCCAGAACGATGTGGTTTATCGAGTACCTTTTTATTTTAGCAGGATCTTCTCTAAGTATGGCAAGAAATTGAGCTGTATCTAGAAGATCTAAATACATTGTCCCTACGATATAATCTATATTGTAATATTGATTCGATCGACTTACAGCATCGTGACATGACAAAATAAAAACATAGAATATTATACTCGATAATGATACGGTTGTTTTTAACATGTTTGGACCAAAGAAAAACTTCTCCTGTAGTTTGGACGCGATGCTATCCAAAGGTCCGAAGAGTATGTACAGTTTACAAGAGAGAAATCCCGAGTAAATAAACCAAGAAATATAAGTCAATGGTAAATCTCCGAAATATTTCCAGCAGGAATCGATCCTGCAAGCTGGGGCTCTTGGTTTCAGTTTTATAAAAGATTTGGTAACTGTTACCAGAAAAAGGATCACAACGGTAACATCTGGTAGAACGCATAGAGTCCAAATGATACCGAGATATGTGACGAGGTAGTAGTCGATGATTGCCGCTTGGGTAATGAGGGTTGATAGACAGATGATGCGCAGTAGGATGTGGTAGACTGTTTGGAATTTTGAGCCGAGTAGGTGGATATGACGATGCTTAGTCTTATTATGAGCCATTCTGATAGAAATCGATTCCAATAGGATAATATTGTGTCTATTATTGGTTTATTTCATCATAATCATGGACTAATCCAAAAGCGTGAATGTCAAGAATAGCGAAATTATAGCCATCTAGAAAATAATTTAATATTAATTACCGTAATAATTAATAGATTTTAATAACGTACTGAATTAATTAATAAATTATTATTTATGTATCTTAGTTTTCGACAATATATTTGTGGGTTAAGCTTGTTATAAAAAATTGAATAAATAAATTTGTGATATTTGATAAAGTTTTGATTTTTCTGAATCAAATATTAACTATATTATAGCCTACATTAAAAACTAAATTTCCGTAGAAAACTAATTTCGCTGAATATAGCTTACAATGTCGTGAACACTGACTACATTCGACACCTATAGTATTAGAATACTAGGTTTTATTTTACTTCGTCTAATCAGACAAATTGAGATCAAAATTCTATCATCGGGGCATCACTGATTATAAATCGTCTGTTAATCGCTTGACTGTACTATTAAAGCATTCATGAACTGATGACATTACTAGATGTACATTTTTTGTTTCTTCAGACAGTTGATCTAATTTATTTCTACCTCTAGCGAATCATACTAAGCAAATATGACAAGCTGCTCTACAACACTATCAAACTGGATGAATTATTTGTTGAATGAAATTTCGGTGAGAGCAATACTAAGCGCCAATCTGTCTGACTCAGTGTTTTCATAAACACTCACATAAAGCCAGTTATATCAATAGTCGTGACCTACTAGGATAGAAAGATACATTACCTGATCCTGGGGAAATTGTGAGGGGGGGAGTGATCGGTCAAATACAATAATTTTTTAAAATTTGACGTAAGTATTTAACATAGTCAATGAGGGAGTCCCTATCTACTGTGTAAATCGACGCATAAATAGTTATTACATAGTTTTTTTAACATTTAAATTCTGGGACATTTTATATACATATACGATAAAGATACAGCATGCATTATGATAGTGTATACATGTAAGTACTATAAGTAATAAAATGATTATTATAAAGAATCGAAGATATTTCAATCAGCAATCCAGCCATTAGGTTTCCCATTTTAACAATATGTGAATAGGATAGAGAGTACAATATTATCAATCCACAGCTGCGCCGTACTGTTACAGTAGTCCTGTATACACCCCCCCTCCCCCCTTCAAACTCCCGTTATCACAGTTAAATTGAATCGTTCACATCTGCAGTCGCAAAAACTACAGAGGCTCCTTTTTACTACGCTGATTTAGATTTTATGTAAAATTCTTTTATCGAGTAATAAAAGTAATTAAGTTTAATTGCAACACAGCATTTCTTTAAATAGTCTAAATTTAATTTAGTAAATATATATACCATTATAGGTATATTCAGTATACGAATTAACATAGGGCTGTATTAAATTTTTTTAATGTACTTCTTAACTAACGGGAATTGATGAAAGCAATGCTAAAAATAACAATTATTGTATCTATTTCATTGTCAATTGTTGAAATAACTCTTATTTTGATTTAGAGCAGATCAATATTAGTTCAGTCTCACTCACTCTTCTCCTTTAGACTTATATATTTAAAGCATTCAACGATATTAAACATCAATACTTGATTACCTTAATAATTTCAAATAACGGTACAATATTTCAAAGAGCGCCTGATATGCAATTAAGCACTACGCCTAATTTTAATGCTAATCATAAACAAAGAGAGACGACTCTTTAAATTCATCTGTGGCTCAAAGATTGCACATTCCTCACTCCAACCTTGATCCTATCAGTATTTCTCGGCTTACCATCTATAGTCCTCAACAAAACTCCTTTATTTTCTATAGAAGTTCTCTGAACGCTAACCGACCGATTGTGTTCAAAATGGTTCAAGTCAATATTTGAAACTTCACGTTGACTCTGAGCTCCATTTCGTTGAACCAAATCAGAACTTGACAACTTCGGTGTCAATACAGAAATTTGTGAATAATTTCCCTGCAATGAATGTGTGCCCGAATATCGTGACTTTACTGTGATCCTGTCCCAATTTCTCAATTTTTCTTCATAAGGTGACTCTTTACCAATGGCTTCTCTCTTGTGCCAGTTTTCTTGCAGTAATTTTTGGCCGTTTTGCAGCAAAACATCGGCATTGTTCAATAAATGCTGGTGACTTCTTTGCTTGATTTCATGTTTATAGTCAATATCAGCAGTATCATCAATAACATTAAATTTGGTATCCATCAATTGCCTCTGATTAGGTATATTACTTGAAATGCTATTTATTTCGCGAGCAGAAGCTATGTTACCCTCATCAGCTGTATTATTATCTCTCCTCTTTGATACATTATCAGGACGATTCAACGTTACAAATGTTATCTCAATTGGCCTCAACCCTGCATTATCCAACTGACGTGCATGACTGTTAGCATCAGTCTGGGATCTGAAGGTTCTTACTGAATCTTCTACTGATAGGTCATCACTACTTATTTTCATCCAGATGGCATTTTTACCCTTCTTTTCATTTGATCCATTATCTGAACTTTGATTTCGTAAAAGAGCAGATATATCAAACGATAGTACAACTTTTCCATCTGTTGATTGTGGATGCGATTGGCAATAAGATGAAGTTTTCACTTGATCAACTTCTGAGTACATCATCCTTTCAGATGTAATTTTAGCCGGAAAAGTTGGCGGCATTGTGGAATATATTTGACTTGAACAATGATCACAGTACATTTGCTGAGATGAATTATTACATCTTCCAAATGCTGTGCTATTATCAATGGGATAACTTTGGGATTGTTCACTGTAGAAACTATTCGACATGTGGTTAATATTATTTGATTGATTGTTATTGGGTTCAAAAAACTGTTTATATTGTGTCATAGGGTAAGGAACATATTTCTGTGAACCGTAAGAACTTTCAATTTCAGGAATGTGATCATTACCAAGCGAAAATAACTTGTCCCCATATTGGTAGTTTTGCTGGTATGTTGATGAATCATAATTCGATGAACCAGGCCAGTTATTCATACCCGTGTTCACATTATTTACATTAGTCTGATTATAATCGTCAAAGTATTGAGCATTATTGCTATTATTCATGTTACCTGAATCTAACCAGTCAGTGTTGTCACTTAATTCTTTCTCATATTCGCTAGCACGTTTTGATCTAAATTTGATCGAATCTGAAGGTACTTCACCTTTATTTGTCGTAATCTCTTCCTTGCTCTTTTTTACTTCAAGTTCTTTCATCTTCAGCTGCTTCAGATTTGCCACACTTTCGTCGATCTTTGATGAATCATAATTCGATGAACCAGGCCAGTTATTCATACCCGTGTTCACATTATTTACATTAGTCTGATTATAATCGTCAAAGTATTGAGCATTATTGCTATTATTCATGTTACCTGAATCTAACCAGTCAGTGTTGTCACTTAATTCTTTCTCATATTCGCTAGCACGTTTTGATCTAAATTTGATCGAATCTGAAGGTACTTCACCTTTATTTGTCGTAATCTCTTCCTTGCTCTTTTTTACTTCAAGTTCTTTCATCTTCAGCTGCTTCAGATTTGCCACACTTTCGTCGACCTTTCTACTTAACGTTTTGAAATCTTGTGATCTTTCGTTGTTTCCATGAATAGAGTTCTCCCCAGACGATGACCTTCTAGAATCTGTACCCAAACTTTTACACTCTCTGCTCGTTCTACCACATGATGCGGACATTTTCGAATCGCATTCCATCCAAGGATTACAGAACTGAATAGGTTTCTCATTCATGCAAACTGGACTGATAGAAGTCTGGGATTCCTCTTGTTGATGAACCCCATCCAGAATTCTTGCCTTGCATTCATTATCCACTTGGCATATAGAATCTCTTTTAATCAAATTACAGGGACTCTTTTCTTTCCGAAAATATGAGGATTCCGTTAATGATATTTCATCGCACATTTGGTTAAGAAGTTCATATTGGATATCACATCGACGGATGAATCCATCGGCATCTCGAAAGTTGTAACTTCTAGTCTGTTTCATATCAGTTTGTTTGTGAGGATTTTCGTTCTTGACTTGTCTTGATTTTCTCGATCGAGACTTGGAAATAGAACATTCTGGCAATTTTTTCATGTATCGATCAGACATTGTTAGTTGTCAACGTCTAAATTAGATCGTATGACTAAACAGTATCCCATCACTTTAGCTGTAGGTAAATCTGTTTAATGTTAACAGTAGATTAGCTAATTAGACTCGGTATTAATTATCTACAATAGTACGTAGCCTAAACTAAAAATTAAGGCTTACTTCTATCGTCGTACGTAGGCCTAAACATACTCTACAATTATATATGCCAATCAGTTTTAATTCAAACGAAAATATTGTCAAAATTATTATACGATTCAATTAAAAGTATATTTATTACAGATATCTAAGCAAATTAATGCAAGAGATTATTCTCGAAATAAATATTCCGGGAATTCTAGTTTAAGCCTATAAAAGTTAAAATAGGTTACAAACTTAAAAAATAGTTTTGTATTAAATTCGTCAGTTTGTTTACATTAGTGACGCTACTATGGTCTAGTAATAGAACTTCGCTATAAAGTGTAAAATATAAACTTAAATTTAATATAGGCCTAGTTTTAATAATCTTCACAATTCCTTTCTCATCTCTAGATAAATTTTCTATAAAATAAAATTATTCTATTTCTAAAAATCTCAGTATTTTTTTATTGTATAATAAAGTTGGATTACAATCGTCTCATTAAGAAATCGAAAATCAAATATAAATCTTTCACGAGTTATTTCATGAGATAAATCTAGTAAAACTGAAGACGAAACACATATTTATATGTAGTGTAATTTTTAATAACAAGCTAAGCAGGATATTGAAGATTTACTAAAAATGAAAAATTATAACAATTTGAACGAAACTGTATAGTGTAGAATCTAAAATGATCTCAAATATATAATACAACGTCTGTTGGTGTAATTTGAAAATATAACTTTATATACTCAAAAAATAAACTGTACAGACGTTACAGTTCTAATTTTTACGTTATACAGTAATTATTGTCAGAGTTTGAAGCGATAAATTGATTCATGAACAATTTTAAAAGTTTATGAATAGCAATTGCAATCTGAAAAATGGTATTTCCTAGACTCTACAAAACAGTCTAATTATTAAAAATCTAATCTAATGAAATTCTAAAATACAAGCCGAGAAAAGAAAAATTAGAATCTAAAACAGCAGTTAAATAGCTTCACTATTTCGAAGCTGTAACTATTAGAAATATAAAAGCTATTAGAAAAAAACCAGTGTCCTAAATTAAATACATGTATTTATTTATACAAAGTGTATCCATACATTTAATACATCACAGCAGATGAAAGAAATCACAACCTTTAAATTAAACACTAAATAAATGAAAAATAATAAAATTTCAACATAAATTAAATATGAAATAATAGATTGAAATAATAGATTTTAAGCCATCGCGATGCATTATTTTTAACGGATACATATTTGCGATTTCATATTTGCAAGAATTTTATACTCAATCATATTTATAATATAAAATGAACCTTAAGTTTAATATCTAATTATTATTATTAACTAATGACACCGATAATAGAACTATGAAATTAAGCGTCTAACTAAAGAACGCGGCAAATTAGAAGACATATTAAGAGCGACGTAGAACCGAAACTCGAGACCTTTTAATTTCAAGTTCATAGCTCTAACCACTTCACTCTTAATATTTAATTTTCAACAAAACATTTTATAGTAACATCTCAAAGCAATGCAAAACGCAAACAATCAACTGGAAAACGATGAGTGTTGTCTATTTATTATCGCAATGAAATTCAAAAAAAAGGTGTTTTTTTTTTCGCAAATCAAAATGACTTAAAGTCAAAAAACAAAAATTAAATATTTTATAGAAATCAATAACGCGTCATATAAGTCAATCCATGCATTCGTTGCTTGTATATAAAGTATATATAAAGTGTATATAAATTTATATTATTGTATATACATTATACAATGTTTACAAAAAGTACATACAATTGTATATAATTGTAAGTAACTTGTA
>JAQIXG010003240.1:0-15417 GCA_034700105.1 Oconnorella tubifera
TCTTAGTAATAGGCATCCTGAGGTGTTGTATAATGTCAAGAGATAGCCCAACGTCGCAGGTCAACAAACCTGCATCGTCGTCGACGGAGATCGACTACGATTTCACAGACTATATGCGCTATATGCGCGGCATATAGTGCGGCCGTGAGTTACAACTCGGCAAGGTTGGAAGTAGACGAGCGGCAGCGCGCGACATTATGGAAACATTTAGCATGAAACTTCGTTCAAATTATCATACAACTCAGAAGTTTATCAGTTTATAATCTGTAATAATAAGTATAAGATGAAATCCAAGAAAATAAATGGTAATCTAATTACGAACAATTAATCAGTCACTACAAGTAGCTGTAATCCTTAGCATATTAATTAGATGAATTTAACTTATTTCAATTTATATTAATACCCTAATTATTTTATTGATCGAATTAAATGACTGTAAGGCTATATCATGCATGATTCATATTACTGATTTTTAATTTTCTTTTTAGCTAATTCTGGTCTGTCCAGTATCGTCAGCTTAAATATTAATGCTAAATGTGTAGCTCCATCTCCAGGCTACTGCGGTATACTAAATAATCTTACATAAATTATATTATAAAATATTGTTTTTATTAAGGAATATTGTTTTTATTAAGGAATATCTCCCAATGATAATAATGTCACTAAATATTTAAAATATCACTGCATTTAAAATAGCAAAATTGTGATAATTCGCTTAATGAATTTTTAATTTCAATCAATTATTGTCTATTGGCATAATATTATTAATGTTTTCTTAATTTCAATATTTTCTTAATGACAACTTGATAAATTCGTTTTTTTTATTATTATCTATTTATTGCTTTGTGTTATAAACAGCTCCAGAAGTAATGCGATTGTTGAAACGTTCCTCTTCTATGGACGTCTGGAGCACTGGTGTCTTGACATTCATGTTGTAAGACTATAAATATAGATTTCTAGATTTCTTTAAAATAATTTTCCATCAGTGGTGTAGCCATGAATTTACTAAGTGGGAGGGTTTCTTCTTCCAAAGCGAAAGCGATGGGCTTTTTTTGATTTCTTTCTACGAATGCTTGTATTTGGTCTCTAAATACATGAATCCAACGCAAAAAATTGCATTACATCGTCACATGGAGGGGTTTCACTAATAAACTCACATCTTTAAAACAGCTAAAAAATTTCTTGATCTCCAATTGGGGGGGGGAGGGGCTAAAACTCCCATAACCCATCGCTTGGCTACGCCACTGTTTGCCATTCTAGGATAATTATAAAATTGACACAATTAACTCTTAAGTCTATAATAATTCCAATAGTGCATTGTAAAATCCTTATTAAACTGATTTCAACATAAGGATGCTGTACTGAAATAATTTTATTTGATAAAAATCCTATCATTATTTAATTTGAAATATTAGACTAAGCGGCGAAGAGCCATTTTATTCTGAGGACGAAACTTTAATGTACAGAAAGATTCTGAGGGCAGATTATGGCTTTCAGTCACCGGACTGGGACATTATATCTTTCAACGCTAAGGTTTAGTTGTTTTATATATTTAATTTAAAGTTAAATTTCAATTTCAATTAAATTGATTCTTTTTACAAAGGAGTGTAGTTTAGATTTTTGTTAATGTTTACTAAAGCTTACAAAAGTTTTCAAGTTTTCATTCTGTTATAGTATTAGATTATATAATAGAAATCTCTTACTACTGCGAAATCTCCGTTAAAACTAAGATTTAGTTTTAAGTTTAATTCTGATATATCCAGTGTAAATCTGAATTAGATCTGAAATCTAATCATGTACATCTGGACTGAATATATCACTGCACAATTCTGTGTAGAATCGCCATAAATCATAAAAATCAACCAACTTTTTATCAATATTCAAATAGATTTATATTTTTTATTCTATATTTTATACTTTCACATATATTTTTTAAGAACAGTGTATGTGATAGGATTTCATTACAAGAATGTTAGTGGTTGATGTGCAAAAGCGCGATAGAGCCTTCGACTGTCTGAAGCACTCATGGCTTAGTGGGGAGGCGTCCAAAAGTATCAATCTTCATAAAATTGCGAAAAAAATTCAGATTTATAGAGAGAGTCAGAATCTACAGGACTGGAAACAAATATTGGGGCATTTTTATGAGGTAAGTTAATTTAGGGTTGCATATTGAAAAAATCTATTATTTTAAGAATCTATTTTTAATAAGGTTAGTCTGGATAGTAAGCCTAGACGTTGTTAGCAACAAACTTAATAAAAACTACTCGTTAAAATGTTGTTTAAAAACTGTAATAAATAATTATAAATAAATGAAACCCATGCACGTGTAATTTTTTTTGTTATGTTAACAATTCATTTATAAATAGTCATAGTGATAAAATTAATTTGCAAATATTTAAACAACGTAGGTAAACATATTTAATAAAAATCAAGCAATAAACATGAAATATAAATTAAATGTAAACAAATTGGCCTATGTAAACAAATCGTATTAACAGTTTAATAAATAACATAAGTGAAACTGTAGCTCAATATTAAAACTTGCAGAAATTACAAACTTTTAAAGAACTAAAATTAGTCTTTTACAATATATTTATAGATTAAATATATTGTATTTAATCTTTAACAATAACTTTATTAAAGGGTGCAGTAAGTGACGATATTATGACATCTGATGTAAACTATTCATTAATTGTCAGAATAGACTAAGCATGACTTAAAGTATATATAGTTTCTGGTATGCAACAAAAGTTCTAACAGTTTCTCAATGTATACAAACAGATAGGTAATGCCTTCTTAGTTCACAATGAAACACCAATGTTACCGTTGTGAACTAAGTTAGCTTAAGTATAAACAGACAAACATATATTTTTGTCATTTTTATGACAAGACTTTGTGACATTACATGCTTTATAAACAATAATAATCTATTTAGAAGCCTGTAATTTAAACTTTCAATTAATCTATTAAAGTAAGGCGGGGGGGGGGGTAATGACTATGTAAGCCATCAATCGCAATTTTTCGAGTAAGTTTTAGATGTGTAAAAACGATAGGCCTATATCTTAGCTAATTTTTAAGATCACAGTTTTGCCATTTTGGTAAGTATTGTTAATTATAGAACTGTAATTAGTTATATTGCATCATTTTCGATGCAGCGAAGAATGGAATATAACCAAATTTATATTCAATAACAAATTTATGAAGTCTAAATTCATAAACAACAGTTAGCATATATTAATAATTATTGTCTTTAGTCTTAGATCAATTAAGCTCTAATTAATTAATCTAATTAATTAAGACTACAGTGAACAAAAGCCGTATTCCTTTAGCGATATGCCAATCTATGCTCATCATATTAAGTAAGTTTTAATTTACTTAATTGTTGAGCTTATTTTTTTCAGAATGTAGAGGAAAGTCACGACGCATCTGAAGGCATCATGACGTCATCGCTGAATGTTGTCGAAACTGTTCTGGACAATAACTTACAATCAAATGACATCATCAATACTGATGAAAATATACTCGATGACGAGGAAGAAGCAGAAGATGAAGAAGAACTTGACGGGCATGAGGATGATACGGATTCGAATATATCGGAAGATGTTTCTAACAATGATTCTGAAAACTCTGAACAAGAACCTGTTGAAAATTCTGAAAATTCTAAACAATAGTCCTGCACTTGTTGAGATGTTGTAAATATCATCTTTTACATAAGTACCTAATCTATTTAGAAGTACAATTACAATAAGTACTATTATTATTGCAGCAATTATCTACGTATACAATATGAAGAAAATAAAAATGAGTTTTTATGATACGAAAAAGTGATTCTGATTACATACGTCGAGTATTGAATATTTTGTCGCTTCTCGGACCGTCCATGATAATTTCTGTAATTTTTAACTACACTTTTAGTCTTCAATTGTAAGATTTATTCTAAATCAAGTAAATTAATTAGTATGCATGATGATGTATTTTAAGTTTAAATAAAAAGACAAGATGCAAGTTAACTATTGTAAAGCTGTGCAGACTCAAAGTGTCAAATATCAAATATTTTATTTATTTCAATTTACACAAAATATCTGGAGACGAGCAATTTTTAGGCTTATAGGCTATTATATCAGAATCAACAAAAAATAAGCAAATACAAAACAGCTGAAATTTCAGTAAAACAAATGAAAAAGTAGTCAAATTTAAACCAAAAGGAAAAATTCAAAATCTTTAATAATTTGTGTAACATTTTAAAACAAAATTTTAGGTCAAATTTTTGGTCAAATTAAATAGTAAATATTGAAGAATGTAAAATAAATAAAAATTATAATATTTTATATAAATTATATTACTACTATATTACTGTAACATACACTGATATAGGCTAATATAATTCTTATATAATAATGATACAGTTATATGTATAATCTTCGATATTTTATGTAATATTTGCTGTCAATTAGGCGAGATAATAATGTTAAATGATCTCATTACCGGTTTTTATTTTTTTATTTACAATCAGTTTTTTCAACTTTCTCGTATATAAGTAAGTTGACAATAAATTGTCTATGTTTTATGTTTATGCTCGTTTTAAGAGAAGCATATACGTTTATTTAAACAATAACATTAATTATAAAGTTTTAAAATCAATGTATTAAATTTATTATCGTGTTTGATTTCTCTAGATAGTTGTGCAGCCTTTTTAATAAATGGTATTTATTTACCAGTTGATTATAATTGTTTTAAAGTTTGATTTGCTACGTGATTAATAATCATGTCAAATTCAGCAAAAGTTATTCGCAAGCTAGACGAAACTGTTGTTAACCGAATAGCCGCAGGGGAAGTGATCCAACGTCCCGCAAATGCTCTTAAAGAATTACTCGAGAACTGTCTCGACGCTAAGGCTACTAACATACAAGTTACCATTAAAGACGGAGGCTTAAAACTTTTACAAATTCAAGATAACGGAACTGGTATTCGCAAAGAAGACATGAACATCGTCTGCGAAAGATTCACGACTAGCAAACTGGAAAAATATGAAGATCTCAGTTCAATTGCAACGTATGGTTTTCGTGGCGAAGCGCTGGCCAGTATAACTCATATAGCTCACGTTACAATAATAACGCGCACGCTGGATTCTAAATGTGCTTATCGTGGTAGCTACAATGATGGCCAGTTAAAGGATTCGTTAAAACCATGCGCTGGAAATGTAGGCACGCAGATTACTGTAGAAGATCTTTTTTATAATGTCCCCACACGTCGACGGGCGTTAAAAAGCCCGTCCGAAGAACACCAAAAGATTGCCGATGTTGTGTCAAAGTACGCTGTACACAACGCATCCGTAGGTTTCACGCTTAGAAAACAAGGCGATGGTTCAAATACTGATGTTAAAACACCATCTGCTTCAACTCAGTTAGATAACATAAGAATCATCTACGGGCCAGTTATCGCAAGAGAACTTCTTGATGTTTCCCTTGTAGATGATAGACTCGCTTTTAAAGTAAATGGATTGATCTCAAATGCAAATTACTCGACAAAGAAACCCGTTTTCTTGCTTTTTATTAATCACCGACTCGTTGATTCTACGATGATTCGTCGTTCGATTGATTCCGTTTATGCCGCGTATCTACCGAAACATACTCATCCTTTTATCTACTTGAGTCTTGAGATTTCACCACGAAATGTTGACGTAAATGTTCATCCTACAAAGCACGAGGTGCATTTCTTACACGAAGAAGCTATTGTGGAAGCCATTCAAAAAGCGCTTGATACAAAACTCCTGGGCGCTAATACTTCCAGGACATTTTACATGCAGAATATGTTGCCATCAGAGGCGGCAGTTGCTTCAACTAGTGAACTTTTAGATAAAACCAGCAAAGTTGATAGCGTTGCAACTACAGGCCTATCGAAGGTTTCAGCGAATCAGCTTATTCGTACTGATAGTCGCGAGCGGAAGATGGATGCGTTTTTAACTCGGTCAAATGATAAACAAAAGATTGATTCAGACAGTTTTACGAGTAAAAAAGTTGAAAATATTAAAGATAAGGTTTCACTTAAAAATAATGATATTAAACACAACGAAGAGTCTGGTAAAAGCAGTGAATTTTTAGACGTAGTTGACTCTCAAATTATAATCGATATTGATAGCCAAAGCTCCGCAACAAACGTTGCGTCTGAATCTTGCACTCTTCCAATTCCTGAACGACAGGAAACTCGCTTATCTAGCGTGCTCTCACTGCGAAGTGAAATCGATCGCAACCTGCATTCCAAACTTCGTGAAATAATTTCCGATCATACTTTCTGCGGATGCATCAGTCCAGAACTTGCATTAATTCAACATCAAACGAAACTTTATCTTCTCAATACAACACGTTTAACGCGAGAGTTTTTCTATCAGAGAATTCTAGGAGAGTTTGGCAACATTGGTTTTATGCGTTTATCAGAAAGTGCACCTTTGTATGATCTTGCCATGTTAGCTCTTGACTTGCCGGATAGTGGCTGGACATCGACTGATGGGACTAAAGAAGAACTGGCAGAATTTGCGGTCAAGTTGTTGACGTCGAAAGCGGAGATGTTGAGACATTATTTTTCTCTTGATATCGATGCGGATGGGAACGTTTGTAGTTTACCACTTTTGTTAGATCGGTAAGTTGAAGAGATACTAAAGTAATTAATCTAGATCTGGTTTGAAGAAGTGTCGATTCATATTTATATTATATATGTTATATAGATGTTATAGATTACATTACCTACTTTTGCGAATATACAATGAATTTTTAAAATTATTTGTAACTGTAGCAAATAACTTGAAATAAGTATTATGAAACATTAGTATAATGACATAGAATTGTTTTTTGCAATACAGCACTGTATTGTAACTAATTCTACAGTTACGATTTCATAATTTTATGCTTCAATTTGATATAACAAACAGTAAAGTAATAAAATATATAAAGATATTAATAGATATTAAAAAATCGTTCTAAAATTACAGTAAAATATCAATTTGCTTAGTATTTGAATGCATGCCTTTGTTAGTATGTTTATTAGTATATAATTTTTCTTCTTGAAATAAATAAGATTTTAATAGTACACAGCTTGTCAATTTTTATAGATTATTGATTTAATTTTAAATACCAATATTAAATACTAATGTTAAGTTCTTATCTTAGATTCTGTAATATGTTGTTTTTATGTTGTACAGTTACACTCCAGCTATTGAAGGATTACCTATGTACATTCTGCGCCTGGCCACTGAAGTCGAGTGGGAAACTGAACGCGAATGTTTTGAGTCTTTTGCTCATGAGACCGCTTCCTTCTATGCCATAAGTAATGAATGGCTTCTTGATGGTGAAGATGATCAAGAGCAAAGTTCTCAACAAGACGATTCAAATAATTCTTTAGTAATGTGTAGTAATATATTGCCATGCTTAGCTGAATCGACGCAACTGGATGGTGTCTCGAATGATACATTAATAGATAGATCTGAATTAATGGATGTTACAAATTGTGAGGGTATTCTTACAGAGCATAATAGATCAAAGACTGATGTTTCAAGAGAGTCTGTGGGAGATGCTAATTGGAAATGGACAGTAGAACATGTTGTGTATCCAGCAATGCGATCTGGACTGCTGCCACCTAAAAAACTAGCGGAGGATGGGACTCTGTTGCAGATTGCTAATCTGCCAGATTTATATAAAGTTTTTGAACGATGTTAATTTGATTTGCGTTTAAGACTGTTTCATGATGTGTAAAATATATGTGTGTAATGAATAAATACAAATTTACATTGAAGTATTTTGTGAGGAATAATAATATCTTTAAGTTTTACTTTATTTAGAAATTTTAAGTTTTTAAAAGTAAAACAGTGATTATTCTTGTTGATTAAAAGAAAGTTTGAATGTTTATTCTTAAAGTGTATGTCTTCTCATTCTATTATCCAGTGTGGATAGAATTTACTAATCAGTTTAAAAGTCATTCACTATCCAATGAATTGTGAATGAATACTATTCATTTACTAGATGCTTTTTTATAAGCATCATAAGCCGATCATCAACTGAAAAATGTTTCTTTATTGTCCAGTTAGAATAAAGGCCAGTTTGAATTTACATAAGGCAATCATAAGTTTAACTTGCTCTAATCTGTAAATTTTGAACAAAATTGATAGAGAATTTTTCTTGCCCAATAAAATTGAGCAAAAAAATTAATGTGCAAAAAGGAATCAGAAGTAATCATAAATTAATACATTAAATCCTGGCGTTTAGCGTTTTGATTCAAAATCAGATATATGTAATATTGTACTTCAATAAATATATTCATATTTAAAGATATTTTCTAGGATCATAACTCTGTCAGTCAACTGCTTCAAATCATTCAAAACTAAATTAAATAATCTCCAGTACAGCGTGTCAGTAGCTGACAAGCTGTCAAATATATCTAAAATAATTGTAGAGGTAGTAGTCGTTGTGATGACGATTAATTTGATTTCACTCGCTCTGTGTTTGCCTTGTCGCCGAGTGAATGTTTCCAGTGTGTCTTGAATTTCGGAAATAGCAAAGTTACATAAAGCAAAATGTATAGGTCTAATCATCATTCATAGATATATAACAAGTTAGTGTAAAGTTTTTATGTGTACCAGCAGTTATAATTACTAATTATTACCAAAATGCGAATAGACATTTGTATTTTATAAAATTTTATAAAAAAAGTAAATTAACCTACGTTCTATGCAGCGGCCACTTTTGTCTCCAAAATCCAAACTTATAAAACTTTTTCAAAGTTTAACTTAAATAAAATCGTCCGACTGCTTCATTAAATTTCGTTATATTTTTAACTTGAAGTCTCACCTTTTGATTTTAAATTAAATTATTAAGAAACATTTTGAGAAATGAAATAATTTCACTTATAATTAATGACGTCATTCTTAGCTCGCTTCAGGTATAATGCTTAATTTTTTTATAAGTTTTCATTAGGCTTGAATACATAATTCTGGATATATAGTGAACAAAATAGTAATTAGATATTACATGATATTATACAGTAGAAATTGTATCTATTTCTGAATATTTCAGTTCAATTGGCCAATTAAAAATAGAAGAAATTTTCTAATCGAATGTTTTGCATTTGCGCAATTATACAAATATAAATAACTACCGGTAGCTATAAAAGGTAGAAAATATATCTCTCAAGCGCTTTTTTGCATAATCTTAAAAGTTTTTTATCTTGCAATATTTTACTTATAAAAAGTAAATCTCTAATCTCCGCATATAGACCTAATGTTAAAATCAGCAGTAATAGTTACTGCAAACAGTTTCCGCAGCTTTTAGCGAGGACTTTCATTTTAGGCTTGCGAGAGCAGCGAGGAGGGTCTGTCGCTTTTAGTTGTGTCTCTAGATGTTGCAAACGCAGTTTATATCACTAAAGTGTCACAGTCTACACACTGTAGTACAGATAGACAGCAGCAGGTGATGTTGTCGTATTGGAAACAAAACTGGTTAGTACAGCTTTTGTGTTATTCGTAAAAATTTATAATTCGCGTACTTACTTTTGTTTCTACAATACTCAATAGTATCCTTTTTAATTGAAAAATGAAAATATTTCTGATTTTTATGGAGTACTGTTTAAAGACATTAATATGAATATTTGTCTATTAAATTATCTCTTATTTAAAATGGTAAAAATCGAATATTGGCACTTTTACAAAATTTGAAAGCAGTAAAGCTTCTTGAAAATTGTTACTCGTAATGTGGGTTGTTATCTTATACAATATATTTTATAGAGTTGAATTATAGTTCTATAAAAAATAGGCCTGTATGATACGAGTTTTCAGTTGGTAACAATGATTCTATTGTTATTATTACTTCGTAATACTATACTATATGTAACAGTATTAAGCAATAAACATATAACTTACTGTAGACCTTTTCTATGCAATATGAAACTAGTATATGTAACTAGTATTTTATGACTTGTATATGCTACAAATTAATTTTAAAGCCTATACGTCGTTTGATTTGCGTGATGTATCAAAAAAATATAGATTGCGATAATTAACTTACTGTAGATGTTTACCAATCAATAATTGCTGAATTTATTTAATTATATGGGTATGATATTATTTGTTAAGTGCTTTTGCTAATTTATCAGATTATAATTGAATCATATCGTGTTATTTAAAGTTTATTCGTTTCTATATAGTATACTAGTGTCAGCGAAACTTTATTTACATAAAAGCAAATACAATCGTATTAACTTGCGAGCGGATTAAGAAGAAAATACGTTATTTTAGTACAATTTAAAATTAGTTATTTTTTATCATTTAATAGTTAAAAAAACAATAAAGGTGGACTCGTTTTTAATTAGAATTAGAAATCCTGCTGTGTAATTTGTTTGAAAGCCTACTGCACCTTTGGTTGATGAAAAGCAGATGATGTTATAATAGACAGTAGATGGAACAAACGCAATAAGCGCATGACAGCGGTGTAGCATCAAAATGACGACCTTTGAATACGCAGAAAACTCCAGGCTATGAATCAGCAACAAATGCGACCAATGTTCATTTTCTTTTATTTATCATTTATATTATTCGATTACTGTTATTATATTATTGTGAGAAATTTTATTACGTAGTTAGCTAAAAGGGAACATGATATAGATTATAATAGATATACAGTATGTATGACATAATAACCGATTAGACGTATGTAATAATAGTTACAAGACGTTTGTCTTATTATGTTGTCATCAATATTTTTGCTCGAAAGTAGGTGAAATTCTTTTAATATAATAAAATATTATATACTAAGATATTTTATTATTCAAGTTATATATGCAATTATTATTTATGAATTTTTATATAACAGCTGAAATTTTCATTAGAAATGGATGCTAGCCGTAACAGGACAGTTTAACTGAAAATTAATTAATCAATACACAAGCAATACTACATTTATATAAACGCGATACAGCAGTCATCTTTGTTTTATTAAATTGGTGCCTCGTTGTCGGCGAAATGATCCATCATTTCTGATTAAACTTTATACGTGTTGAAATAGGCTGTAGACCGAGTAAATTTAAATTAGATAGACTTACGACAGGTGTAGAAACTGGTTTATGATATCACCGCATATGATGTATTAAGTTACTTCCAAACAGCCCAAGGCAAATAACCTGAATACTTTGTGTGGATGTCAATGCGAAGAACAGATACCGAATGTTTTGGGGAATGTGACAAAATGAATAAGTGCAGATTGATTAACGAGGTTTTTAAATTGATATTCGAAGAAACGGTGATACTCTAGTGATATAGTATATAATATTCTATTGGATAAAGAAAGCATATGTTGGATGCGATCAAATGAAGCAGTCAAAATGCGATAACATGGCTATTGATCAATGATCATGTTGAATATATTCTCATAATTTCTTCAAGTTTTTCTTTCTTGTTTTTAATTGTGTAGTTATTTTTTGAATTTGATATAATAATACACACAGTGATTGCTAGTAATTATGAGAAATTAAGTTTGCAGTATGTAAATAAGTCTGTAAATACTTGTATTATCTAATAGCATTTAATTAATGCTTTATCTTTCTTCAATCATTTCTCGTTATTTATACCGCTGCACTATTCTGTGAAAGAAAAGATGTTAGTGTATAATTAAGTTGGCCTATGTTTAAAATCCTTTACATTCTAGCATCATGCAATGACACTAATAATAAATTATGTTATTACTCGATGTACTGTTACGATAATTGTACAATATTTTAATTGAAACCGTCAATATTTGCAGCTTTTTTGCATCATCTCACTTCAAACATGAATTACTCACTTTAGGATAAATAAGTATGAAAGTCAATAAGATTATAAGACTATCCAAGCTTGTTGGAATGTTGAATCTATCTTAGTGACATTCCATACAAGGAATGTTCCTTTGACTTGTGCTACTGCTGCAGTTGACTGTGGTTTCTCATCGTGAGAAAATTTTGCTTCTTTAATTGCTGCGCCTAACTGATAACACCTGACTCGATATAATCTGTATACAACCGGTCTGAGGTGCTTGGCTCACTGAGAACATTGTGATCTGTAAATGTCTTGACAGGTCCCTTTGACAGGGTTAGCGACCTTTATCTCTGAGATTTAGAGTATACGGCAACCGGAGTATGGATTACTATAGCTGCTGGAGACATTTTTAGAACACTTTGATTTCACAGTAAAATATGAAACCTGTTTAGACTAGAAATGAAAAACTGAGATCAGTATCTTTTCTTTAAGATATGCACGATTTTGAGTTCGTATACGTGAAATGTAAATAAATAAACATTCAGAAGTTTTCGCTGTGATTCTTTCTGTGATATATCGTCAATTTACTTTGTCAGTAGTTGTCATTATAGAAGTTTTATTTCATCGCTAATATCGCTCTTTTAAACATTTTAAAAAATATTTTACGATTATATTTTAATGGCTAATTGTTTTGAAATTTAATAGTACATTTCGAAACAATACTAACATTGATCTGTGTTAAACTTATTTTTTGGCTTCCATTAAATAAAGTCAATATTGAATAATTCTGAATACGCCTCGGTGTGAAATAATTATACATCATCTGATTTAGTCTACATCCACGTTCGCATATACTGCCACATGAGTAATGTCCTGTGAAAATGTAATATTAAAAGTGATAAATTCACAATCTCGCATTGTGTATTCGCTTCACGTCAAATATTTCAATTTATATTAATTATAATAATCACGTTTGTACTCTCTGCGCTCAGCCTCTTCAGGTCATAGCCTAAACAGCTGCCGTAGGCCAGTAGCCTACTATAACCATGTGATGCTTAGCCTGTGTGTACCAGCAACCCTGTGATCTATCAGAGAAAGCTGCCTCATTATATAAAACTGATTATTAATGCATCCACCTTGTGACTTATTATTGTTTTAGACAAGTGGTGTCTATGTGCACAAAAGGTATTGGTTGACTTTAAGCGAATTATTTATGCGGGTATACATTTAATGGATGTGAAACCTGTATAACGATGATGGTTGCTGGCGGATTCGTGATAGCCAGTGGTAAAAATTAATGACTGGCGATTGAAATGGATTCTGTAGACGGATGCTGCTGGTTTAATAGCAAGGTGTCTGTTGGTCTATTACTTCGTGCGCGATAATTGTGTATTCGCAGGAAATTCTAATCTAAATTGTACTCGCGCGAGAGTGGTCGATTTGCTGAGCATTTAGTATTGTACTGTTGTATTGCGTGATGTTGATTTTTGCTACCTTATATGGTCCGCTTATAGAGCTGAGTAACATTAAGTGACTATAAGTAATTTATATAGGCCTAGTTAACGACCATGTAATAAGTGAACATTACTATTTAAATTATCTGTTCTTCATAATTCAACTGTATTGAATTTAATTAACTTTCGACTGTAATACCTTGTAATGTTATTTTTTGTTAAAAAAATCTTAATCATCAGTTTATGGTATCTTACGCAATGTGATAATTAGCTCTGCATGAAATCAGAAAATTCTTTAAAATATTTTGTGTACTATAACTTCTACGAAAATTATTATCATCTTTCTATCTAAGAAGATAGGCTTAATAAAAAATTCGTAGAACCTAGATAAGCCTGTTTTTATTTCAATCTTAACCCAGCACACACCGTGGCATATATTTGACAGCATCTGCGTTGTCTAACTTTTAACCATACACAACCCGGACTTCATCAACGCGATAATATATCGCTTACAGCAGCGGCAGCCGTCGCGTCGCGCGGCACCTTGTCTATTTATCTTAGGTAAGTCCAAAATACACCTCAACGCGACGCAGCTGTCGCCGGCTGCTGCCGCAAAAGTATCTGCGGCAGCGGCCGCTAATACGCAACTTCAGTATTAAAACAGGATGATATCGATTTCCACGCAATCTAATGTCAACGGTATGCGCCGCCGCCGAGCTAGGCTTATTGGTTGTAAACAGTATACCGGATAAAGCTGCAGGTTTCTCACTCTGTATATGTATTCAGTGTACAGGCGGCTGCAGCGGTAAAATCGCGCATCTGTACCTTACAGCTGCGGCAAGGGTTCATAGTCTCGACGACTAATTTGCGATGGAGATAAAGAGGATTAGGTCGCCAGGTCTGGGATGCTTAAGGGTTACCTAGTGTGGCTGTAATGGATTTTCAGAGTGGCTTGCCAGCGAGACAATTAGCCGGCTTAGTTTGTCCGTCGGCGATGCCAAATGGTTCGATTGGGTCGTCAATAACACGGAGCTGATATCGGTGATTTATTGAGCTGACTATTGCGGTATTTACAGATGAATTTTTGTTCGTTGGTTTTTTGTCGTCTTGGCTTTTTAAGCACTGAGTGAAATTGATCATTGTTCTCATTGATAATGTGAATCTTATTGTTAATATGTCTTTTTTAATTTTGGTAGTAATGCTGTTTAGTTTAAGTTAATTTATTTGGATAATTAATTAATCAATTGATATATTAATTAATTTGCAATGTTTACAGTTGTCAACACTGAAAGAAGTTCACTGATTACTTTATCTTTTCTTGCTTTGATGCGGAACTTTTTTAAATTTTGTTAATTATTTTCTAATTATCATTAAGTTATAATTATTTTCAGCTTACAGTTATGAAAATTTACTATAGGCTTATATATTGAAATTTATATTATATAAATCATAATAATATCCACTGGAAAGATAATTGCATGTTAACACCATTACCATTTATCATTTCAAATGTCGGTATTAAATGACGACTTAGAAAAACAATAACTATTACAGCGTGCAATTAAACCTGCAATAAATAGCCAACAGAGTAAAGTACATCGAATTGAATCGATGAACTGACTTTGCAGCTTAAATGCAATAGAGCCAAGATAAACCTGCGACTAATTTTTACGCGTCACTCTTTCAATGTCATCGGATCAGTTGCAATTGTACTAATCCCAATCTTGTGATGAGAAATAGTCGTCTAGAGACCGCCCTATCTCTTACATTTTATAGGCATTTAATTAAATATTTACACCGTAGAGATAGAGTTGACTAAATTTAGAATTTATCCGCTGCATCACGTGATAGGTTGTATGTGATATCCAGATACAGATTTGTACTTATGAAATCTGTCGAGTTTATATTTATGTGTAATTGACAAGGAGCATGATAATTAAATCTGGATTAGGCTTGATGCGTGTGTTGCTAATTATAAAGTAGTGTAGGTCTGCTTACTTCGACAGGTTATTATTTGTATTGTCGGTCAAAATATAACTTCATAAAATTGGATAATTTCGTAAAACAATTAAGTTTTTTCATAAAACGAACAAGCTTTTCGATGTGTTATCTTATTGAATTTTACATAAGCTGAGCATATATATATATATATATATATATGCTCAGCTTATGTAAAATACAATAAGATAACAT
>JAQIXG010003241.1:0-15416 GCA_034700105.1 Oconnorella tubifera
AGTCAGGTTTATCTACCCGATACAAGTCAGGTTTATCTACCCGATACAAGTCAGGGATATCTACCCAATACAGCATATTTCTCAAGCAGCACGCTGGATTAAGCTGTAGCCAATAAAGCTGCATGCAAATATATTATAATTCAGCACACAACATTATAATTCACGCTTGATAATAATACATTGATGACCCCATCGTTACAATATCATGAAAATATGCTGTTTTTTGTAACATTATACGTTATTAATGTAAATAATTAAGTTTTATATGAATACAAGTTGAAAGGGCAATATTCAGGCATCTAAACCGGAAAATAGTTTTTGTTTTATCCGTAATCCATTTATGATAAATCTAAAGAAATAATAATTTCTTATCAGAGAACAGTTTTGTGTTACTGAATGCGTAACATAACAAAAAACATTCAACATAAATTTAAATCGCGATTTATATCGAAATTGTGCACATTTTGTTATTAAAGCTAAGAAACTAACTATTGATTATACAAGCTAATAATACTTTATAAGTCAGTATAATTATAATGAATAACTATTAACTATAAACGATACGGACTAACTAAATTATCAATTTATTTAGTATTTAACAATAAAATTTTGTTTAATGATATCTTTACAAAACAATTGTTTTCAAAACTTTGAAAACAATTGTGTTTTATGATGTCGTGTGACGAATGAAGAGTTGATAATACTGTACAGAACTATAACATCAGATGTGAGGACAAACTACAAGCAATTGTACATAGGTTGTTTAAAATCTTTTCCATAAAATATAATTCTATGGATGTTCGAATGAGTCTCAAGTGACTCGTGTTCATGAAATACTTCAGTGGTTAAACTTCCTCTCTGATCGTTATCATCGTTATGGCAGTAATATCAAAAACTTTCTGAGAATAATGTAAAATATCACGTATAAATTATGAACATTATTTTCTAGCGGCATTTCAATTTTGGCAAATTTTTAAAATATATTGTGTGCGTTATACGGCCATTGATGGAATGGATATATCTTTTTATATATTTTTAGAAATGATTAACTCTTCACTTAATACATTTTGTTAGTAAATCTACAAAACAAAAAAAAGAGTAATAATTATACAGAGTAATGTAATAACGAAATTAAAAATAATTTAATATTTCTTTTTTTGAGTAGTTCTGTAAATTATATAGTCAAGAGAATTTGATGTTATCAAACAAGATTATCGGTCACAACAATCATAACAATCTACGATATTAGAGGAAAGAGTGAGAGAGCAATGTTATACGCTGTTTGATTTATTCGTCATAGATCAAAAAACTCAATTCCATTACCATAATTCCCGATATCTCTTTGTCAGCACTTATGTGGCCAATAAGGCATAATGCTGAGTGCTAAGCGGTTGGCTGTACACAGTAATTGATCTTTGTCTGCAAAAATATATTGGACATCAGCAATATCTATACTAAAGGCAAAGCATGAAAACTTTTGTCATGTCTTTCTTGAAGATTTTATTTTTATTTTTAAGAAAACAGATCTTGACAAAGTATCCGAGTTTTAATAAAAAAAGTATTTTCACTGGTATCTTAGGGCATATTATGATTATAGTCGATTACATTACAAAACAATGTAGTCATTTTCTTGAAAGTAATTTCGTGACCTTTAATTAAAACATTTTTAGTAAATAAATAAGTTAAATTGTTAAAAAAGCAAATTAATATCAATCTTTCGTAATTTTAACTACAAAAATAAATAAAATTCCTGTTTAGTTAGTAATAACAAAATAAATATATATAATGTCAAAGGATTTATACCAATAAGTAATTTGTGTCTCTTATCACGCAAGCTGTAATACTTAAAAACTTTGAAAATTCTGATAATTGATTAAAACAATCAAGCGTATTTATCGGGGGAGTCGATTTATACGTTTAGATGCACGGACAAATTAAAATAATCACTCGAGTCGGTGAATTAATGGAGTCGCTGGAAAGTTTTCGATGAAGATTGATAGTGATGCTGCAAGATTTGATCGCCTTCTTCTGAATACAATTGGGCAAGATTTGGTTACATTTATCTTCCTAGAAATCTCATCAGGCTCACTTAATCATTGCAGTTATTTAAATAATAGGCTTGCAAATTAAGCCTACTATTTTAATGTTTGCGGTATTTATTTATTCTTTCAAAATACAAATTCGTTAACTTCGTGTGAAGTTTATAAACAACTTAATATTAGAACGCTAAGTTAATTTTATCTGTTGTATTTCATATTAAATAATGAATTTAATGAATAGATCATTTTAAATTTGATATTGAGATAAAAAAAACTCGGGCTATCTGTGTTAATATGTTTCGCCCGAAATGAGTAGAGCGTCTAATCAATAAAAAGGAGTAAATGTCACTCGAAAAAATACTTACAACTTAAGCCTATTACCATGATGAAATAATTTAGATTTAATCAATACGGTGTTACTCTGTGGTGCTAAATTATTGTAACAATTTGTTTATTATAGATTTTTCATATTTTTATTATCTGAGATTCGCTGATTGGTAGACAGATGTTCTGCCAAATAGATCATCTCGATTGGATTTTCGTTTAGTTTCAAATATTGCTTTTATATTGTTTGTTATTATTTTATCGATTGAGACAAGTTGAGTCATAATCATTAAATTCGCCACCCGATTTTGCTAAATATCTAGTTTCTATATTTAATCACTAAAATCTTAACAGAAACAACAAGCCAGCATTCATTCTGAATGTGGCCTTAATTCAACATTCAGACTTTACATGTTGAACATACATGAAAGCTTTACATATTGAACATACATGAAGGCTTTACAGTATTTATAATTCACAAATTACGATCTGATAATGAAAAAAAACCCGGATTTGCTATTTGAATATAATTTCACAGTTGGTTCCACTTTATTAATGAATATTATCGCATTTAAAAATATTTCGAATGACAACATTTATATGGTTTGCGAACGTTTCGTCAAAGGACGATTCGTCAACGGACAGTTCGTCAAAGATATTCGTTAGGTTTAGTGTTAGGGTAAAGGTTAGGGTTAGAGTTAGGGTTAGGTTAAGAGTTTTAAGCATTGTTCGTTATAAAAATAGTTTTTGACGAACAGTCCGTTGACGAATCATCTTTTTGACGAATCGTCCTAGAACCCATCTATATACAAGAATTAATCTAAATTAGAATTTATCCCGTGATTTCATAAATCTTTATAGCCTACTTTAAAAGATAAAACCAGTAGACCGATATCACTGTAACATCATGGTCTTATAGTAAACGATATCGATCCAAATAGATAGACTGCTCTGGAAAATCTCGCAAGCAGACGTGTCCGGCATAAACCATCCATACGTCCAATCAAGATTGGTTGGGTTGATCCTATCGAACGCGCCCTATAAATCAAAGACGACAAGTAGGTCCATCGCTTCTCTTAATCCTCAAGATCATCTGCAACGAACACAAAGAGGTTACATTCGGTCTTGATTTTCTCTGATGATATTATAAGCAATTTGTTTTGTTCATTTTGCACAGTAAAAATTAACAATACATATTCGTATTGTAACTAAGATTGTCAATTTTATTAAATGAAGACAAAAAATTAATTCAAATAGGCCCCTACTGTATGCAGAAATATCAGTGCATACAATTTGTAGACAGACATCACTGTAACTTTCAGACACTACTTTATTGCCATTTACTTTCGTTTTTATTTATGTACTTTACTTTTGTTTACTGTATTTATTTATTCATTTCAATGTGATTTATATTTATTTATATAATTAATTGTACATCAGTGTCACGATATCTCATCTACAGACGTTTGGTCTAGACAGTACGTCTACTGACATTTGATCCTTAAATATTTTGCCTACTACAATATTAGGGTTAAGATTAGTGTATGGATTAGGTTTATGGATATGTTCCAATTTAAGGTCAGATTTTTTATAATAGGGTTAAAATTTGGGCTAGGGTTAAAACTATGGCTATGGTTAGGGTTAGGGTAGACAAAATGTCTGTACTTTAAATATTGAGACGTAGTGTAGTAGACCAAAAGTCTGTAGATGAATTGCCTCAAAACCATAATAAACTGATTACGTAAATACCATTAATTCTGATCATTAAGAATCGCAAATGTGTCAAATTTCTTGAAACCAGAATCATTTATTTCTTTGGGTTAAAAGCAATCAAACAAACACAATCAATAGAGGGAATGGGCTAAAGATCACAGTTGTAAATTCAACAAATCAATAAGTTTAGAAAACCTTTCATATCATGCAAGCCCATATTCCAAGAAAGCCGATTCCTTAAGCCTTGCAAAAGCTGAAGGTCTCTCACATTCACCAAAGTTTGCTGCCGGAAGTGTCGAAATAACTAAGCGATCGTACTGTATCTCGACTTGCTGCCAGTGTACAGTTTTAGACAATAAACCTGTCGTGATTGAAGCGAATCGAACACATCATGTGTGAAACGCACGAGACAGAATTTATCTTGCATCGATATTTGCCGCTTTAGGGCTCTTACTCTTCCAGGCCAACCCTCTCAAAGGACAGGGTCTCTTCGATATGAAGATACTTGAGCTTCACACGAATCTTTATGCTTGATATCAGCTGCGGTTTAAAGCTGCAACCTCTGTAGATATTCTAGATTGGGAGTCTCGGAAATTTTCACTCAGGAAGGGATCATGCTTTGTGTATTTTCAGTCAATAAGACTGAAAACACACAAAGCATTATCAAGCACATTATCTGTTTTATATCGAGTCACAAGTTCATCGTTGAGACTGATTTGAGGATATTCGTTGACAGAGAATTAAATCTGTAATACAAATAAGCAAAAATGAATCATAGTTATATAGAATAACTATCAAGATAAAAAAAATTACCCTAGCTTCGGAAAGTCTTTACTTTTTAATGTGACATTGTGTAAAGTATTTCTAAAATTATTTTTTTGTATTCATCAGAATTCCAGATTAAACTACTCATATATTTTAAATGAGTAGGTTTGATAGTTTTTTATCTTAATAATTTAATTTACATGTTTAAGCTTAATATAATTCTCCAACACTGGATGCGATAAATAAAACAGGCATTGTGTATATATTCTTGAATTAAGATAAATAGTTTTCATATTGTACAGACAGGACAACATTATGTCTATATTTCGAATTAATCAGTCAATGAATATATATAGAAAAATTGATTTAATCATCTGTCACCTCACATTCTTAATTCCGAATATATATACCTAGGCTACAGGTATATATATATATATATTATATACATAGGCCTACTTATAATATAAAGCTTAATGTTATAGTAATAACATTAATATAACAAAGAATGTGACATTCTGTTACAACCTTTGGTATAGCTTCATTTAAAAAGAACTTGTTGCATTGATGTCTCATAGCCAGTGACCATACAATGAAGATAAGTTGATTTCTACGATGTCAATAAATGAGACAGAGACATTGTAGTTTTATGCTCGTACATTATAGATAATAGATCTATGAGCTGCGTCCACTATTCTTTCCGGACAATTTAACTGTTGGTCGTCTGGTGCATCATCTATTCATTCAATGCATCTTTTGTTTGTGATACTATCTTCTCCTAAATTGTCGCATTATTCTAGCCCTGAATCAACCGCAACAGTTTGAATGCATTCTGAGCGTGTTATTGCTTATTTTGAATTGCTTGCTGCTTTATCTGCTTTTCAAATTAATCAACAATCTTGAAATCAGCCGCTGTTTCATATATCAGCATAATAAGAATAGCCGAGAGCTGCTATACTTTTATGTTGTATAATTTATTGCGGATAAATGCCGATATCAGATAATTTTACGTTTATCTATTTAATAGCTTTTATAAATTTATCTATACCGGTAATAAGTTATATCTATTATTATATTTTTTAGAATTTACAGGTTTACCAATTAAACCACAATTTATGAATTTAATTAATCTGCTTTTAATGCATTATTTCAACTCTTTTCACTATTCTCGTTCTACGAATTACTTTTAATTCAATGTCTTGTATTTTTTTTAAACATTTTCATTTCATTTTTATTCTTTAGTTTTTATATTTATGTACTTTTTGTCTATTTTTGTATCAATTTTCTGAGTGTGTCTTTTAGATAATCTTTTCGTAAATACCAGTAAGGTATTATTTTCGTTTTTAATAATCATAAAGTTATTTTATATCAATTATTATATTCTCGAAGTTTGATAAAAATCTTTTTCATCATACTTTATCAATTTTTCTCGTGTTTGCTTAATGTATTCAAAATTGTCAAGACGGCTCATGATCTCATCCTGCCAAGTAATTCACAAACTACTGTATTTCTAAACAAAACAGACTGCTAACGATTACTTTGATGATTCTCTTTTAACCTTAATGCTCTATCAGCTACACATTCAGTTATTTGAAGGCGCGCTTTTTCAACTATACGCCGGTTTTAAGCCACTTGTGTATTGTAAGTTCTTGCTCAAAGTCACATAGTGGCTATCCGCGAGCGAAGCTGTATAAAGCTCCTAGCAGATTTTTCTAATGGAATATTGCTCCAAGTCCGGATGGATGAGACGGATACGATAACAGTCACGTAACGAAAAGGATACGCTAAGCATCGGCACGCATAGCCGTGACCCGATCAACAGAGGTCATATAGTCTATTACCCACAATCCATTCATCGATATATTCCTCTAACGACCGCTCTTCCGGACGCGCGATACAGGGAGGGGTACACAAAACAGCGAGTGATAATAGTAGTTCTAAATCCCTTTAGCAATTACCCAAAGGCTTTAAATAGGATTTGAATTAGTATCGAGCCGGATGTGTGAATGGTTTTTTAATACGAGCTCGCGAAGTAGGGATTGCTTACTCCGGGCATGCGAAGAATTCAAAAAGAGCTAACATAATTGTTGCATTGTGGATGAACAACAAGAAAACTGTTTTGCTTAACTGGTACTTCTTTGGATTTTTCTAGTAACTATTATTTTATATTATAAACACATCGATTTATTTTAATAATATATAGAATATCAACTATAAACTTGATATCAAATTCAACGCAGCCATTATGCAAAAAATGTAATTCCAAACCTGGACAATATAAGTTTGTAAAATGTGATAGAAAGCAATAAACTAAACAACTAACCAATTGATTACAAAAATATTTAAAAGCTATTCAATTTTAGTTTCAGTCTAAAAATCTTACTCAGAATTAATTTATTCGAAGATTGGTAACTCGTGATCAAATGAGGTTATATTAAAATACTTTAATTTTATTTATAATAGTGCCGCGATCAGGTTTCTAAAGTTCTTATCATATAAACAAGAAGTATCTCAGTCTATTAACTTATTCCTAAAAGTTATTCTGATCACAAATGCATTGATTAATCGTCCCATAAGTAAAACACGGCTCGGCTCTCATGCCGGAAAAAGAAATTGGTCCCTGCTCGATCATAATTTTTCAATCTTGGACAAAAATTCACGATCTATATTTTTGGAAATTTTCTGATATATTGTAATTAATCAATTCACAAAACTGTCTTGTGTAGTAACTTTTAATATTTCAATTTAAGCATTAAGAATAATTTATATTACATGGAATTATAGATCATAACAATAATTCAAAATCACGTGTCGTAGGATTTTGTAAGGTTCATACAGATTACACCAATTGAATTGAATTTCAATATATATTTAATAATATATAATATTTTAAAATGTAGCCTGCAGGGACATCATTTCAACTGTTTCCAGGGAGGGGGGTAATTTTTTTTCAAAAAGCAGTTGATGATTGTTTCTTGGGGAGGATTTTTTAAGTCATTTGCCATTGCAATTGAATCATATGATTTTAACTTTTTCGTTTTATAGTACTTTTACTGAGTTCAATATACAAACATTAATAATTCGGTACCAAATTGTTACAATTTCCTTTTACAGAGAGAGGAAGGGCAAAATTATCAAAACTTACTCAAATACATGAAAAAATACTTTTAAAAATTAGGGAGGGGGCGAATTTTACCAGCCCCGTGCTCCTCCCCCGAAAATGACGTCTCTGTATGTATACCACGAAAAAAAAATGTCGAAAGTTATATGAAGTATATAAGTTATACGAGTTATATTTTTTAAACTTTTGTAACAGTTTAAATTAAATTAGCTCTGTTTTATATAATAACTTACTGAAATTTACTATTCGTCGAAATTATGCAAAAAATCATTCTTTATTATTTTAATTGACAAAATTGCAAATTCAGTGACATCGCCTTCACATTTATCATTCTACTAGCGTCAAAGCCTGTTAGACGACAGGCATAAAAATATATTTCCTTGAAATGGTTCGATTGTCCTCGAAATCAGTGATATCGTCCCTTAAACGGTTAAAAATGGTTTTGATTTTCGAAATAAGCAAATCCTGTCAGACGACAGGCATAAAAAAGAGAAAAAACACAGAAAAGTTTAAATGTGAAAAATCATTTTATTATCAGCTATCAACTACAAAGTAAATATATAATATTAATCACCTTTGTAATCTAAATACTGCGCATTTGAACGAAGCTTCCACGGCCAAAATGGTTTAGATTTTCGAAATCAGCGTAAAAAACTGAGTAAGTATGCCAAATTTCATTAAAATCGGTGCAGCGGTATCAAAATTATTTGGTTTTGAAAGTATGTTTTCTTAGATTTTCAGTTGTCTATTTACTCCACAGATGGCCCATAATTTTTTTACAAACATTCAATTTTATTTGTCTATATCCGTAACATTTGTAACTAATTTCAACGCATAATATAAATTTAATTATCAGAAAATAATATTATCGTAATTTCTTTAGTTACATAATTTTTTTACGCGTCAGAACGCGTCAGTAATATATTCATTTTGACACCTTGGTTATCGGTTAGTATGCATTAATATAGAATTTAATTTCAATTTATTCCACAGATGGCGCATGAAAAATTCACAAACATAAAATTTTATTTGTCTATATCCGTAAGATTTGTAAGTAATTTAAATGCATAATATAAATTTAATTATCAGAAAATAATATTCCCCTAATTTCTTTAATGACATGAAGTTTAATCATGTCACTATATTTAGTAACATATTAATTTTGACACCATTTTTATCACGTTACGTTTAATGGGTATAGCTGAATGCTATAAAATTACGGACGGACGAATCTAGACAATTATTATATTAGATTGTTTTGTTATTATGCTGCTTGTTTGTAAAATTATTTATTTTCACAATTGTTAACTAATACGATAATTACTAATAAACAATCTTTCGACTTGTCTCTAATCGCTATTAAAACCACTAAAACTTAACTTATCACTGAAAACGCTCAACTCAAAAACAAAATCTTAGTGAAAAACAGATTCACTGCGCCGCTATACCGAACCTTTTCCTGCAGTAGTTTGGTAGATTGACGCGATGACTTGCTCGCTTGGTCACCGCGCAGAAGTTCTATCTGATTCCACGGAAAGACTGCGTTGAACGTTTCAATGTTCTGTAGAGAGAAACCTGGCTGAAGGAAAAGTTTTGGAATGACATCCATTTCAGATGGGAGCTTTCCTGAGAAACATTTTATTTGGAAATATTCTATCTGTATATATTATATTTTATTTTTTAAAAATAATTTGTCTGTTTGTTGTTTTATGGTAAATCTGTACAAAAATGATATTTGGTTTGACAATTATTTTTAATTTTTTCAATAAATTGCACAGAAAAAGCTACTAAATGTTGTTAAAATGGGCACGCAGAAATCAAATGATGAAACTACTTGATTTTAACATGTGCAGATCTATATTAGCTTTTCTTTAAGAACTTTTCTTTATTTCTTCTTTCAAGAGAAATTGATACAATAAAAGCATAAACTAAAAATAAAAAAATTAGTTTTTACTACAACAATTACTATAAAAAACTTTTTAAAAAATTTACCAGATTTTTTGCTAAGGGGGGCCCCCTCCCTTTCAACACTACCCCTGTCTCTATCAACACTCCCCCTACCAATTGTTTTACCCCCAGCTGTCCCCTGATCTGTCCCCCCCGTCTGTGTCGTCTGACGATCACTGTTTCGCGAGTGAATCTTATGACGCTAAATAATTGACACAAGATTATATCAAAACGCAACAAATAACATGAAAAAACTTAGAACCATAAGTCATAAGTTAATAGAACCACAGTTCTAAGTTAATTTGGTACGGTATTAAGGGCTTTTTTCAAAAGCCTTATAACCCACAAAACATTTTACTAAAGGGTGCAGCAAGATGACTTCTCCCTTGGACTATATCCTCCCCCTCCTCCTCCTTGCCTTCTTCCTCCTCCTTTTTTTTTTCAAAAGCCATATAACCAAATAACCATTTTACAACCTTATAACCTACCTTGTAACCATTTTTGTTATAAAGTGCCATCTACCTGATAACCACTGTTTCTCTAAAGTACCCCCTACCTTAGCAATCTTATCCAGATACCCCTGGAAATGCTTCTGCGTGATCCTCGGTACCCACGGCGACGGTATGACCTCTAACCTCTCAAACCCCTCCCCCCACGTCTTGCTAAAGAAGTCCGTCTCTCTCCTGGCTAGGGTGGGGTCATTGAGTGCGGCCGGTAGATTGACCTTTGACATATAAACAGTCCAGGGATGCTGGTCAGAGATAATTGACCGCTCAATGGAGGCAGAGTGGGTGGAGTCATGGGGCGAGAGGGCGGAGCTCTGGGGCGGTCTAATGCCATTAATGTACGCGTCATTGCCTAAATCTAAACATTTAAAAAGTACCCAAGTTTTACTTACTAAGAAACAAATATACAAGAACAACGCGATAAACAATCAGTTTTGAAAAACAAAGTTGGATATTCAGGACATATAATTAAATTATTATTATCAGTTACTAAAGGGACTGTTTGTGATAAAGAATCTTTATTGTTAATCAAAGTTCTTGGAGATAAATCTAATCAACCTCACTGCCACACCCACACTATATCAAATGAGATATAAAACACCCAATAAATATATAGTATAATTGTTCCATCATGTTTACAACTATTAAACTAGTAATAACTATTAAACTTTGACTAATCTACATTAATTTCTGCCTATATTCTCCATCTAATTATATTTTCATCATCTAACCTCCATGATTTGCAAAATAACAATAAAACACAATAATACACACTACCTAAAGACGTCTCAAACGAAGAACCTTCACTACCAAAACTCTCCGAGTCCGTATGACTTCTTGCCAGCCTGCCACTTTCCCCCGCAACGTGATTCCTCGCGACATGGTCCTCATAGTCCTTATCGCTTACACCCTCCACCGGCAGCGAGGGACACACGCCGTTAGGTCCGTACAGACAGACGTACGACCCTCCCTCCCTCGTGGCGTGGAACTCGCGCAAATGATGACAGAAATCTCGAGGGGATTGAAAAACGTCGCGTTGACCCTTGAGGTCCGACCGAGCGTCGGGGCATATACGGCATCGCTTCCAGGGGACGAGATAAGCGTGATGGGATGTTAGAGGGGCACGCGAAGCCTTCTGAGAGGGATCGGCCGCGGCCATGAGTTTGGTAAAAAGAGGGGAAATGAATTTGGAAAAAGATGGGAAAATGTTATAAGAATTTGATTCCGAGTAAACTGACAACAACTAGAATTAAATCTAATAAGATCTAATTAAAAAATAATAATCTGAATAACTTTAAAAGTTAGTTAAATGTTATATTTGTGCATCATTTCTACAAGATTTCCCTCGACGCCTAATTTAAAAATAAAAAAAAATTATTTATTAATTCAATCACAGCTGTGTTCTAATTATTTCCAACCCAAATTAAAATCAATTAGACCGAGATATAGATATATGAGCTTTCACTCATCACTCGAATCTGACTAAACTCATCACTTGGTTCTGTTCATCCAGTTAATAACAATTCATTAAATTCAGGCTGATGTGACTTAGCAATGTAGTGTACTCAATAATTGGACGCTTTTTTATTCAACGCGTTGTTTTTTTAAGAAAATGAGAAATGAGGTTTAAAATGTGATAGTTTTATTCCGTTTGAAACTTTGAATTAGTTTGTACTTTTTAATATTAAATTAATTTTAATGAACTAATCTTAACTAGATAATATATTTTAAATTACGAGACGAGACGCATGTTTAATAAAATAATTTATTCAATTCAAATTTCAAACAGTACATAAATACTTAATCAATACTAAACAAGTAGATAAGTTTTAGAGACAAGATTAAAGTATAATAAAACACAGCCAAGTAAAATTTAAAAACGTTTAATTAATTTTTTTACAAGGATATTTTTTAAATTTACAAGAAATATAAAAAATCAAAAATAAGTCCAAGATTAAAAGATTTAAACTAAAAAAAAGATTTTTAATAAAAGATTACCAGTTCCAAAATCAGACTGAAATTAGTTTTAAAAATTAGACGAGTAGCAAACAAAAATTTCAACCATATTTCACTAAAAGCAGAAGATTATTAAATCAGTAAATCACATCGGGGGTGGGTAGGCTGAACAAGATGTTTAAATCGATCAAATAAACCAATTTTAAATCACAGATCACTGTGATCAAAGATGATTGAATTTTATAACTGCGCAAATGCAAAATCCGATTATGTAGACTAAATGCAGTGAAGCAATTTGATGACCATTTTTCTGTGAATAGTAGATTGTACAACACGCAGAAGACTTTCAAACAAGCAACCTGAAAGAATACAACATTAAATTTAAAGTCATCGGTAATATATATAAATATATTTGGTTGAATTAACTCAGGGTATATACCGACCCTGAAGCGGTCGCCTGTAGACATTCTGTGAGAACAGAAAGAGCCGCGTGAAGGCAGTCTACAGACAGTTGAGTACAGAGAGGCTATGTATTGCGCGTCTGTACCCCTTTGATCTTTCCAGTGCAACCAAAAAACCCACCTTCGTGCATGTTAGTAAAAAAACTTAAGCGAAGAAATAAAAGTTAGTCAAAAACTAAGCGAAGAAATAAGATATTACTAAATAAACAATGAATAAAATACTAATACAGTAAAGCAATGAAAACAATACAAAACCAGATCAAAGTTATATCAGAAGTTTAATAAGCTATCAACATGATAGCTTTAAAAATAAGTCTTCGTCTTCTTCTTTACCTAAAATCTGTAATTAAGAATAACTAAACCATGTACGGATACAAAGTAAAAGCAAAATAAACCTAACAAATAAATAAAACAACAATGCACAGATTTATAAAGCATTTAAGAATATACAGTATATTAAAATATATAACAATAAAAGATCTTACAACAGTATACAATATAGAGGCTAGCAAGAGACTAGCTTAATAAACACACCTTTTCTTCTTTACCTAAAACCTGCATCAAGTTGTAAGAATCAGAAAGGACAAAAATTTAAAAAATATGTAAATATATCATTAGCTTATAAAGCGAACAACAAGATAGAATAATAAACAAGTCTTTGTCTTCTTCTTTACCTAAAACCTGTATTGAATGATTCACAATGGGTGAATCAGGAATTGCAACAAATACAAATATAAAAAAAAAATGAACAATAAGAAAAAAAACCACATTCGTGCATGCCAGTCAAAAACTAAGCGAAGGAGAACTAATCAACACAATCATGACAAAATGTTACAATAAGTTTATAAACATCCAAACAAAAAGAAATACAAAAAATGATAGATCAATATCCTGTCATAAGTTTATTAAGCGATCATCAGAATAGATTAATAAATAAGTGTTTCTCTTCTTCTTTACATAAAACCTGTATTATGCTATAAATAAGAATAACTAAACCATCACAAAGTAAAAGCATAAAATTAGCACATAAATAAACGAACCATGCACAGATATAGAAATTATTCAAGAATATAACATTTCAATATAAAACAGGGTAAAATTGAATATAATAATATATAGAAATACTAATAAACAATGTATAATCATGACAAATGTTACAAATAAGCTAATAAACAACGAAACAAGAAGGAATACAAAAAAGATTAAAGTCATATCACAAGTTTATTAAGCTGTCAACAGGATAGGCTATAGCTTAAAAAAATCAAAAGTCTTTGTCTTCTTCTTTACCTAAAACCTGTTTCAATTAGCCATAAGGAGAAATTTATGATTATTCAAATAAAAAATTTAAAAATACAAATAAAAATTCCTAAACTAGTGCATAGAATTAAAACTAAACTCAATCTCTCCTCCCCTAAATAACTCATCAATGTTAAAAATTCAGTACACCTGCAGTATACCTATTACCAAATCAGCTGTACATCTTGTCAGTATCTGTCCATTTTCTCATGAGCCGACAATTTGAGCTGCCAATCTACCATAAGCCAATAATCTATCATAAGCTGTTTATTTTTCAAGTTTACATCATTCAGAATGACTAGTTTTCTGAAACTCACAAACTTAATGTGTAGGCATAATATATGAAATACATTTAAAATGCTAAATGATGCTTCTAATAAGCATCAATATCAATAATAAGCATTAAAATATATAATAATTTATAAGTAATACATAATTCTTTAATTACTAATAAATTCTCAACAACTTTAACAATTAGTTAATTAATTAGATATTATAAATAAAATAAATTTACGTTAGTTATTATATAGAAAATAAATTTAAGTATTAATTCATCAAATATCTATATATCAGGGTACTATGACGTGCAAATCCTCACAACGCTGGTACGTGAATGAGGCTTGTCATAGCTCTGATATAAAAATATTTAGTGGACATTATACGTTAGTTATTATATAATTCTAAATAAAATAAATGCAAGTATTAATTCATCAAATATCTGTATATCAGGGTACTATGACGTGCAAGTCCTCACAACGCTGGTACGTGAATGAGGCTTGTCATAACTCTGATATAAAAATATTTAGTGAACATTATACGTTAGTTATTATAAATAAAATAAATTTAACTATTAGTTCGTCAAATATCTCTATATCAGGGTAGGTCTACTATACAATTTATAAATGGTCCACTATCTAATCAACAAACCTGTGTATGTCTTCAAGTAAACTTGTAGTTGCCACGTGTTGATGTACGTTTAGTAGTCTTTCTATTATTATGTCCGCCCTGCTTGACCACTTTGAAGTAAATGACTCGAATGAAAATGTAGACGATACCCAAGCCTTTGTTATAATTGTTGATTAGTCTTGTGTTGTTATTAGGCCTATTAAATGAATGGAACATTTACTGATAGAAGCCAATGGGCTACTGGTTAGTGTAAACCATGTCTTATTGCTAAAAAGTTTGGTTCTCCTTTGGTTTTATCTTGATTTGTGTAATTGTTCCTATCGTTGTTAATTCTGGTTGATCATGTGAAATTCAGAGGTACGGCTGGGATCTTCCTTGACGCTCA
>JAQIXG010003242.1:0-15414 GCA_034700105.1 Oconnorella tubifera
AATCATTTGGACAAAGTTAAGAAAATAGTCGACTTTATGAAATCATACGCAGATGAAAATATAAAAGATACAGGGGGGGGGAGGCTCTACCCCTGACAAATATATCATAAACCAGTTAAATTTATTTAAATGTAGAAAAAATTAAAAAATAAAATTTATAATTTTGTCCCCCTCCCCCCTCCAACACCCTTCTAATTCATAAGTAATAAAATGTAAAAGCTGAATTAATTTAAGGTCCTATAAAAGCGTTCGATATTTACTCTCGGGCGCATTGGCGCGAAACGGGCGATTATTGAAATCGTCTCAATAGCGAAGAGTTTTAAAGGGACCTCAAGTGAGATGTGGATTAAACTGATGGGGCGGAACGAATGATTTGTATTGTAGCTGAAGAATTAAGTGAACATCGCACCTAGAGGTAGGAATCGATCCTATTGTAAAAGATTTCTAATTTCAAAATAACACAAAAGCATTAAATTAAATCGAGAAAGTATTTTAGAAATCCCTTGAGCCGACGTTTATGTAGATCCGCGAAAAAATGCGACGATCTTTTTCCTGTTCTATACAGTAATATCAGGGGATGGTTTTTCTTCTTAGCTATATTTTCAATTTAATTAATGTTGAAATTTATAAAGTAATAAAAGCTAACAGAAATTCGACCCAATCCCGGCCATTAAACATTTTCAATTTAGTTAGTATTGAAAAAAGTTTTTTATAATTAAAAATTAGCCATATTATAATGCTACATTTAATAACCTAGTTTTGGCTCGAAGTGTGCCACAATTGGCTCAAATATGGCTGTTTTATATGGCAAAAAATTGGAGAGAAATACGAGAACGACTGAAGCCACATCTTGTTCGTGATGTAATTGGATAACGAGAACATACAGTATAGGATGGATGGAAAAATATGAATAGTATTGAGAGAGAGATAGAAACATTCCATCTAGGGGTAAAGTCACAACAATTTGCATATGCTGACTGGTGTACAGTGTATGGCAATATGTTCGCCATATACTGACTTATTGTATATGACAGTTTCTATATTCCGACTTTTGCATATGACAGCTTTGTATAAGACTTATTGCATATAACAATTTGTATAGGCTACTGGTTTCTTGTATGTGACAATTTGTATACCAACTTTCCATATACAACAATTTGTATACTGACTTTTACTGAATTGTTGTATGACATTGAATTATAACATACAACAATTCAATTTGCAATCAGAATTTGCCTACACAACCAATAAACTTTTGTATGCTATCTTTCGTAAACCTAAACTACAATTTATAAAATAACTTTTCTCACTAAACTCCAATGAAAACTAAACTTCAAATCCCTACCTAAATGCATCTGACGCCCCATTACTGGACTGTTGTAGAGAGTAATAGAATCTATTGTACAAATGGCCATCGGCGTCAACCGCGGTCACTACCCCCACCTCGCACCCCGCCGGACGGTTCTCCTCGATCCCGAGGGAGTAGGTGGACGAGAGGAAGATGGGCCGCTCGTCGTTCACGTCCAGGATTCGAACCATCACCTGGGCTGTACCTTGAAATTTACCAGAAGTTGATTTTAAAATAGTAAGTTTAATATTTATTTTTTGGGGGGTATTTCTGACTTTAGTTATAAGTCCATAAACCAATATTGTAAGTTGTAGTTTTTATAAAAATGTAGAATTAAATAGAAAGTAAATAGAATTTTAATAGCAAATAGAATTTTAACAGTAATTTTCTTTATAAATGTATGTCTTGTACTTCACAGAACGTGTATACATACAACAATAGTATATATTTATACTTAAAATAAATTTAGAGCAAAGATTCACCAGTTTTCGCCGGGCTACCCTGGTCCACAGCTAGCACACTGGACCTCAGCTGACTGTTTGCCTCGTGATCGAGTGAAGCCCGTGCTGTAATCCATCCAGTCCGAGAGTCGATCTCAAAGAACTGACGGAAGTCCGGGGAGTCAAGAACATAGACCAGGGCTGAGTTCAATCCAGAGTCGAGATCTGTGGCGTTTACCTGATAAACGGTTTATAATTTTAATAAGAAACAGTTGATATATTTAATAAGAACAGTATATAAATGCGACAAAGTAAGAAACTGTTGATAAAGTTACTAAAGGGTGCAGCAAGTTAATACAATAAAAACATCACCTAAACTTGAACTATGAATTCGTCTGTTTCGGATCAGATCTTTGCTTTAAAATAAAGTAAAATAAATATAAACAAACAATAACCAAAATAAACCCCTCTAGTCTATACCTGGGTAACTACCGCCCCGATGTAATTGTTCTCCAACAGCTCCGCCGAGTAGACCGGCTGAGTAAACCGCGGCGCGTTATCATTGACGTCACCAACCTCAACCTTCAACGTCATTCGTGACGTCATACTAGGTCTCCCGCCATCCTGACACGTGATCATCACCTCGTACCCCCCCTGTTTCTCTCTATCCATCCCCCCCGTCGTGACTACCTGGTACTCTGCGGCCGCCTCCGTCGATACTGCCATCCTCTGCAGGGCGAACACTACCCCCCACGAGCTGAACGCACCCCCCAAGGGACCACCCTCAAAGCTACAATTGGCCCAGCCGTTGCGCCCCGAGTCAGGGTCCGTCACGATGAGGTGGGCCACGAAGGAGCCCACGGCCGCGTCCTCGCTGACTGTCGCGGCCTCAGTCCCCGCGGCCAATAACGTATTAAATGTCAAGGTCGGGGGATTATCATTGACGTCATCGACTCTGACGACAACCATGGCTTCGGATGAAATAGAGGCGGGGCCTAGATCACGTGCTGTGACCATGAGCTGGTAGGCGGGGCTTGTTTCGTAATCTACCATACCTACGACGTAGATCTCTCCTGTGACGTTATTTAGCGCGAACACGTGACCATGTTGATTGACAGTGGCGGGACTGAAGGTGTATCTGAGAATTAAAGGATGCAGCAAGTAGTATATTTTAATAAATAATGTAGATTCTTTATTGAAATAAAATAAATAAATAAATGAAAAGCTTTCATTTAAAGAATACGACTAAAATCTAAAACATATAAATCTCTCCCCCCCCCCTCCCCCCACAACATAATCCGGCTCCCACCTTGTAATATTTCAATGAAAATCTATGCTTTGTCTGCAAAATACCTTTTTCACAAAACACCTTGACATTTTAACTCGATCCCTTAGATTAAGTTTATTTAAAACGATAACTTGACCAGAATAATTTTGATGTCAACTTCTTTTTTTAATGCCCATCCATTTCATTAATGAGCAATTATTATTGTAATTATCAGGCGATTCTTGGCGTAGCGAATTTAATGAGCTATTATTGCCAAAAGTCTCCATAAACGTCACGCGTTCTTGTTTTATATTCTTTACACGTATAAAATGGCGCGTGATGATACGTGAAGATATAGTGTCATGGCGGACGCTATTTTTGCGCTTAATTTAACAAAATGGCGGCAGTCAGAAGCTGATGAACAGTCATAAAGCATACGTCATCGTTTGATGGAATTATTGTGGTGATAATTTTGATAGTTCTTTTTCTGTGTGTTTTTAAGGAGAGGGGGGAAAGGGGGGAGAGGTGAATGATTTTAAAACAAAAACATCATGTTTTAAAATAAAAATTTATATCAATACACTTTCATTGATATATATTTTTATTAGAATTTCTCTAATTTTTCCAATATCAGGGAGGATTCAGGGGGGAGGGGCATGGAGCCCCCAAGAACCGAGGTAAAAAAATCTCAAGCAATTAATTTCGACTGAAAGTTCATATTAAAAACAACTTCCTCCCTCAATTAAAAATCTCTCCCCTCCTTCGTTTTGCGCGCAAAAACATACAAGCATCAAAAAATATTATCTGTTCAATTTCAATATTAACAGATTAAAAAAAATCATTTTTTATATTTTGAGGTCAATCAACATGGAATCTGTATCTATCAAAAAGCTATCATTGCAATGCAATATCTGCGATCCATCAATCAATTATTCTCTCTAGATAGAGCGAGGAGAAAAGCCCACAGTGGCAACCATGACCCTCGCGGTCATTCCCTAGTGGTAACACTGCGTGCCATTCGTCAATCTAATGTTAGAAACATAAACGAGTTTCCACTTGGTTGAAAAGGCGAGAATAATAGATAACCGAGATGAACTAGATATCGATTTTTGAAAGTATTATTTTGTTGCTTTTTATTCCGTTTAGGGTTAGAAATGAGACAGAAAGTAAGTAAATAAATAAAACAATAAATACCGTATATAGTAAACAAGCGTCAGGTAAAATATGACTTTAGCCAAGTAATATATGAAGCAACATCTGTTTTTATTACAAAATACCTCCTTAATTCTTTGCTTTATTATAACATAAAAACAACAATATCCTAATAATATTTGATAAATTAGTTATCACTAGTTAAATATTTATTGAACTAGTGATACATAATTTATAATATAATATTATAAGTAAAGCATCCAGGCACCTAATATTTCATAAGATTCAATTCTAATAATTATTTCTATGATAACATGAAAAAGAACATGATATGACCTCATGGATTATTTAAAGAATCAATAAGAAGATCGACTAAGAAAGCAAACAAGAGAAAGAATCAAATAAATAATTCATCTCTAAAAGCCAATTGGTCGCGAGATTTAGTACAGCCTACAGGCAACGGCATTCGCATCAAAGTTGGTTGGTGAAGTGGTTAGAGTACAGAACTCGGACGCGATAGATACAGGTTCGATTCCAGCGAATAGTCTCTATATCGATAATTTGCTAGACCCTTTAGTAAAACTCTTGTGATTACAGCTATCTCTGAGACGTCATTCTTATAATATGGTGATCCAGACGTTAAACTTAACTTGCTGCACCCTTTAGTAAGACGCTTAAATCGACGTTACGTCACGCGATGCGTAAAATTGCCTACAATTTCTCCTTGCGTTTATTTTACGCAACAAAACACCGCATTGCCTAATGTAGCCGTAACGTGATAACTACGCAACAAAAATGCCGCATAGCTCATTGCGGCGTTGCATAATTGATGTAAAGATGATTTCAATTCTGGAATAAAGGTGCGTCAGGATTCGATCTTTGATATTTCGATGCTTTAATCAGCCTCGCGTGTAAAAAGCAATAAAAATAACTAAGTCTTATCAAATTTGCAATTAATTTTGTTTGATTTAATAATAGGCTTAATTATTTTGTCCACAAGACGGCGTTACAGGAGTTAAAAATGACGTCATTCGTAAAGTAATATCGTTTGTTTGTTGCTTAATGTCACATCAGCACAAAACGACAGTAGTCTACTTTTTGGCATATTATGAACTGAATGTAATAATATTTGTTAACACAAAGCTGCAAGATTTTGTCTCAATTACTAAATTTTAAAGCAATGACTAAATTATAGGCAGGGGGTAATGTAACCCTCACAACTCCCCCCCCCCCTTGCATACGCCACTGCATACTTATAGTAAATACAAGTAAATAGTTATAGTTATTAGTAAATAGTTATTATAATACTAACGAACACAATAGTTATTATAATACAAACACAATAGTTATTACAATACTAACCTAACTTCAGCATTAATGCCCACATCTCTATCAACGGCCTTCACCGCCAGAATTGTGGTCAGAGGCTCAACATTTTCATGGACAGTGGCCTCGTAGGTGCTCGCCTCAAACTGAGGACTGTTATCATTGGCATCTAGAAGAACCAGGGTGATGTCGACTGATCCGGACCTGGGAGGAGATCCTCCGTCGTAGGCAGTCAGTCTGAGGTAGTGGACGTCCTGGATCTCGCGGTCAACTGGTCTCTTGAGAATCTATGAAAAGTTGAAGAAATAAAGTTTTATTGAAATTTATTTCAGTAGTCCTAATATTGTATTACAATATGCAATTTCTATATTGATCATGAGCACGTGTTATCAGATTCACCCAGATTAAAGTCCTGCTGAATATAGTAGTCGCAATAAAATTAACAATTGTTCCTGGGGCATAAAAATCACACAGCGTAGAATCAACAATGCATTGAATAAGAAGAAATATGTTGTAAAAACATTCTTCTCAAATCAAAGCTTAATATAATAAAACTTCAATCTCAATAAAGCCATAAAATGAAAATACACACAAGGTATTGTTGCGGCGATCATTGAAAAACAAAAACAATGATTTATGATCGTGCTGCCGCAGTCGCTTCATTTATCGCGCTTCGTTTCGCGCCAATTTGTTCCCTCACTTTCTTCTCGCGCGCTTCCGTCCTTTCGCGCGCTTTCTACACGTGGTGCAATTTGTGTTTTCACTTCTCTGGCTTTAATTCGTGCGCTTAACTTTAGGCGCGTATTGAAAGTAATCTATTTTTAGCCTGAGATTATTGAAATCTAATTTTTTTTATAAATTCTCTACTTTGGTCTGTAACTTGGACTATAAAGCGGGTAAAAAGGTCATAACTTTATTTTTTTATATAAAGTAGATATTAATATAGACTAGCTAATTTTTTTAACACTTTATTTATTATTAACTTCTTTTATCGTTATAATTCGGGGAATCATTTCAGGGGTGAACGAATATATGGATCCATCTCACAATTATGATTTAATGACCACAGCAATATTTTATGTGGTTTAACCTTTTTCTATAGCAATTGCTAAATCATGAGCACGTATAAACACTATATAAGAAACCAATACGAGAAACAAACATGGAATGTCTTCATGCAATATTGCTAGAAAAATCTAATTACCGAACGACAGGTGCAATATTTTATTGCAAGATTTCTGACTCCGCATAATGAATAGAAACAGAAATTGCACTCTTTTATGTTCAAAAATAGTATCAAGTTGAAGGTCGCAGCCTCCCCCCCTACAGAAAATTTTTCTCACACAATTAATGTAAATGTGATCTAAAAGTTCCCTAATTTTTTTAATTATATATAAATTATAAACTCAAAGCTTAATCATATAATATATGACATATTAAATTCCTTTATGCACGAGTCATATCAATCTACATTGTAGTAGCTACGGATAAACTATGAGCGATGCATATATTTGAGACAATGTATGTGATTGTGTCGTTGTCTTATTCATTCGACCATTCTATTGAGATATGATTGATTTCTCTCATTTTCTACAGTTGGAAAACTGTAACATAAATTTTCATCAGTTGAATATATTTGAGTTTTCGCGAATATTTACATTTATATAAGTATGTGACAAGAAAGACAGATTAGTATGTTTAATGTCATTGACCAGATAGCAATAATATAGTTTTAGAAAATAGGAAAAAATACCATAAATGTTATAAGATCATTAATGTATAAGGCTATCAATGCAAAAGACCAGCAAAGCTTAATTACAATAAGCTTTAATTGCAGTCTGCGGTTGCGTGCAGCACGCGTGTGTGCGGCGTGCGGCGTCCGGTTCTAATTGAAACATCAGGCGGGTATCAAACTGAACACGCCCTCTATCTAGAGACAGTATATTCACATTCCATCACTATTACTGCGCAATTTTAATAATAAAATCTTACCACACCCAGAGTATCAATGTGAAACGATGTAACGGTGGCAGATTGTGACGATTCAAATAATATAATTATTATTACAGAAGGTATACGCCCTTGATTACAAAGATGGACGGATGTCAATTATATTATGTTGACTGGTTACTAAAATGTTGAAAATAAAAAAAATATAAAAGAAACATTTATTACATGAAGTGATGATGGTTAATATCATTAATTGTATATAATTTACAATAAATATTATATACAGTATATGTATATAATATAATTTTAAAACATAACGATGATAATAACAAAAATCCTAATTGACATTTAAATATAAGAAACAATATCAATATTCACTTTGCAAAGTTTGCATCAACACTCATTAATACAAATCAACTTACTGTCAAATATTGACCGTATATTATTTATAAATCTTTATAGAAACACATACTAATCTGGAGTAATACATACTAATTCTGAAGTATAAAATTAATTTCAAACGTTAAATTCGAATATCAATTCAGCATATTTATAACTCAAGATAGTAAATGGTAATGTTTGATTCCATTATTCAGTGAAATTCAGTGATTCCATTATTCAGTATACTGTATATCGCCTAATTGTAATGTCTCTTCAACTGTTTGCTTCTTCGATTCTAACCTGCACTAAGGCCAATTTTTCGCTTGACTAAAACCGCGACAGTGTCTGGAATCCTTAATAAGATGTTGCCTTCCAGTTTCTACACTCGGAGACTCAGCGACCTCTTCGTGGAAGAGCTTTAGAGCTAAAGAGCATAATGCGTGACAATGAGAAGCCGTGCTTCAACGCGCCGCCTAGTTTACGCTACAAAATAAAGCCTTGCTTTAAAACAATAAGAAATATGACGTGGAAATCTGTTGGCTTCTGTTTCAGTAACAAAAGTCACTTGAAATGCTTCAGTTCACGTAATACTAACTCTAAATTCTATATTAGGATCCTTTTATCATATTTGAATGAATCGAGTACTAAAATATACTATTATTTAAAAGTATTTCAGTGGAATTATACTAGATTTAGATTTCTATTAAATGTTTATATCTTAGTAAATCGCACTCAGAATACATATCTAACAATATGGTATCTAAAAATTCATAAAACAAAGCAATACATTCGTTAATATTATTATCAATATTTTGTTATAAATCTATTTTCTATACACTTCAAAGAGTAGTTTTACATTAGTGAATAAAGATAAGAGAATTTTTAAAAAATGCTTTGGAATGCGCTTAAAAATGCTATGAAATTCCTTTTATTCAACCATTATATCTTTGGTTAAAGCAGATGCTGAAGCATTTATTTATCTAATTTCAGCCTCGAGCTGATTTAATAGCAAAGTGAGACAGTATTTCACTCATTGCAGGCGCTCATATCAGCACTTTGCACCTTCTTTACTATTCACATTCAAGCACAAATAACTGAACAGGATCGCTATAGATAAAATCTGACACCTATTTAATGTAACAAAGATGAGTTCTATGCTTTGTAGATACTGTGTTTGTAACAATTAGAACAAAATTAAATAAACTAGCGAAATAAAAACAAATCTCTCAAATATTTTTAAATAATAGGGTTCCTCGAATTCATTTTGGATCATTACCAATAAGAGACTGGCAGTTTTCGAAGAAAATTCCAAAAATATCGTACTTTCTTTAATCGGTGTCCCCCTTAAATGGTTAATACCCTCAACTTTTTGTCAAAAATATGTTCTGATAATTTAATATCAAATCAACAATATCAACACTCAACAATACTCTCCTTTACAATACTTCTAAAATAAAAGCCAGCTAATAATTTAATACACACTCTGCGATAAAACTAAGCAATAAATTTCTGACATCTCGCTGTATTTGACACAATATACCACTACGAGAATCATCTCCACAATTCATTGCAACATTTAACATCATTATGAGAAGAAAATGCAATAACAAACAGTAATATCATTCATTATGTATAGTCAGATAGCGCCTTAAAACCAAAAGACATTCTACTAGAGTATCCCAAAGCGGCAACCTAATTATGTAAGTTAATCTCAACACGGACGCCATCTTGGTGTTATTTATCGCTTAAAATGGCCGCCATGGCGCTCTTAGTTCGTTTGATATAAGGAAATGTTGTTATGTACTAGCATCCATTTAGTTAATTCTAAAACTTTTGCGATATATGTCATTTAATAACTCTCACAACTTCTGTTGAATTGTTGCTTGTTAAGGTTACGTAAATCAATTTATATAATAATTATATATCTAAAATGTGTATAATTTAAAAGAAATCTCATTATATAAAGCTATTAAGATTATAGCCGATAGGCTAAGATATTATTAAATTTGAAATATAAAAATCAATAGTGAACCTGTCATAGAAAGCAGGATTTTCAAAGGCTTGCCGAGCATTTATCACATTTACCAAACTATAAATATGAAACTAACTAAACTATCAGCTATCTCATATTATAGACGATTTATAAAACGAAGAAAATTCTTCAAAATATGATAACATTCAAATATGCAACGAACCAATTTGAGATCCGGTGTTCCATCCAACTTCTTCCCTACCTTCAGTTCAAACAACTCCCTCCTCCCACCCCCCACAACCACCCCCCCGTGATGATGCCCCACGTCCGCCATACCCAACTCGTACCTTTGAACTGAGAATCTATCCGAGTCCCTATCCACCGCTCCCTCGAGCCCCAACCCCCCCGATGCCACACCATGGACCGTCGACACCAGCAACTCCAGACTCACAGACTCCTTCGGGAACTCGGGACTATTATCATTTACATCCAAGATCTCAACCGTCGCTTTTATTATCTGAAAATACTGCATCGGTTGTATGGCGATGTCAAGCCGCACTCTACATGAGCCCAAATCCTTACATATGGCCTCTCGGTCTACTTTGCCACTGGTACGAATCACCCCGGATATTTCATCAATGGAGAGGTCGCAGGGGGGCTGGTTGAGAAACCGGAAGCGGAAGGAGGAGAGGATCTCTTGGGGGTAGCGGTCGGAGAGCCCTGAGTCCCGGGCCACGTGGCCGATAATAGTGCCCAGGGAGGTCTCTTCCTCGACTGCGTAGACGAGCTCCTCGTGGGTCGACCGATGGGAGTGTAGGATTTGGCTGAGGGTTAAATGTGAGAGGATTAGGGTTAGGGTGAGGGTTATAAGATACATAGCGCAGAGGTCATTGTCACATCAGGACGATTAGGTATTGAGTGGTGAGGTTGGGATTATGTAAACTGATAAAAAAATACAGATATTATTGTTTTACAGAATAATTCATTTTATGATAAATTCGAATGCACCTTTACATTGTTGTAAATATTTACAGGAAAATTGACTTTTTTGTTCGAAATTTTAGAGATAAAGTGTCTTATTTAATAGAATGATAATCCTTTTATGCTATCCTGCTGTCTTGTATAGGATTATTATCCTACTTTATCAAGCAAATTGTATTCCACAAGGAACATGCAGTCTCTTATGTATCCTGAGGCAACGATATAGTAAATCATAAAGCTGACAAATTCCTCATAAAACTGTAATATTTGCATTTTAGTTATTTTACATTTTTGGATATATTTATACACATTTGGTAATATGAACAATATAAATAGATACACGCATAAAAATAACATAATATATTCATAATAACTGAAGCTTGTAATCCTCTAATTTTTGATGTTTTATAATTACATATACGGCATAAAACTGTCAAATATAATTCGTATAGTATACAACATACCGCTAATACTATTATTGTAAGACAAAATATTGATAAAATTGATATATCACATCGTCTAACGCTGCTATACTAATTTATCAGAGAACTAGAAAATCGCATCCAGCAGCAGATGATCAAAAGCTTAGTTTTGATAAATTCAATGTAAAGTCTCGATGACTTGGGGCTATGCTTGTCTATCTCTCGTATAGCGAGGATTTGAATGATTGAATGAAAGAAACTGTTGCTGATGACAGAATGTCGGACTCGTAGATTACAGATGAATGGCTCCGGGGCTGGATGGGATCAGGATTAGAGGATAGATTCCTTGGATGCAAAATTATTTCAAATGGATGCTTTTAAGTTTTAGGCTGTAAGTAGCTGATGGTAGAAAGTGCAGAATAGTTTCATTCACAAGGAATTTCCTTCCTTTTATAAATGAAAATGTAATAAATGTAATACATGAATCATATATAAATTGTATTATTTTTGAAACAAGGATTTATAGACGTGTTATTAGACTTTTGACTTGTCTTTTTAACTCGTGATATTTAGAATTTGCTATTGTCACGAATAATTAGAATTTATTTACTTCTATAACAATAAACTGTCAAATCAACATAGAGTAGATTATTAGTCAGCAAATCACGTGCCGTGTTACAATGACGAATAGCCAATCACAACAATCGATTCATCCTAAGACAATTCCTCCTTTAGTTGCCCAATCCATGACCCCATATATCTCTCCGTAGCGCGGTCGCCTAATCCGGCTTAATCCCCTACTTCCGGTCCGGTCAAACATGGATCCTGAACAATACCGGAAATGAAAAAAGAGCCGAAGAAGGAAAGATATTTTTTGTCTTTTTCGTGGAATAAATCGATGTAAATAAAGTTTGAAAGAAGATGTAAAAGATGTTTGTTTAGTTGTCTTTCTTATTTACAGTATAGCTTCAAATGATTAAAAATTAAATTAGAGGGGACCGATTCACAAACATTTACTAAGTTTCTTTCTAAGATTTTCTTAAGATTGATAAGATATTATTTCCAAAGTTAAGAAAAATTCTTATCGCTACGTACGACATCCAAACATAACTAAGGAAAGAATATTTAAGGTTTTTAAATTTTGATCTTATCTTCGACTTAAAAATTATAACAAACGTTGTTGTTAATTCAGTTCAAGTAAAAAACCATTTTGCGTTAAATTTTATTCAAAAAAAATGCGATGACAATCGCCTTCTTCACAGATCAACATTTCAAAAATCAACAGGTGTAAAATGTGTCAATAAAAATGTCATCTAAATTTACATATTGTCACAACTGCGAAGAAGTTGTAACAAGAGCTGTTTTAGTGACGTTGAAATCGTCGTGTAACTGAAATTGTCGTGTAACTGACACAGTTACAGCGGTGTTAAAAGAGTGACAAGATGGCGTCATGTCACGCACTGTGTGACGTGGTGGCTTAGAATGACATCAGCAACTTCTTTTTGTCGGTTTAAATTAAAGAGTAACAACTTTGAACGATGAAAACATTGTGTTGTAACACAGCTGTATTGCTATATATTTAGCATTACTCTATATCTATCTTTACTGAAATGTGTGTAATTTCAGTAAATGAAAATTAAAAGTTTTAAACTAATTAGAATTGACAAATAAGAATTTAGTTACTTAACAGAAATAACGAAACTCTAGCTTTTAAAAATTAGCAGATTTATACGACAGTTTAATACTTGCAATTAAATGATTGTTGTCAAAAGAGTGATATACATAGAGCACATTACAAGCCCTTGTACTGTATTCTTAAAATTTAATTTAAATCGATAAAAAACAAGGATAAAATACTTTAATAATCGAAATTATAACAAAAATGTAAGTTTGAACTGGAAGCAAAACTAAAACATCCCGAAACGTTAAAAGCTTTTTTTAAACAAAAATGTGCCGTTGTACAATTTTAATTGTTTGATGCAGGCTTCTATCCTCCCTCGAGATAACACACTAAGTGCTCAACTTAATTTTAGACGCGACAACTCGGCCTGAATTCTAACATGTTTAACTCGCTGATCTAGTTCTCCTTTTAAAGCAAACTTTCACTTTTGCAAGGATTATTCGTGAAATAACTTTGAACATTTTTGACGGTTGGCGCAACGATTTATAAGTATTTAAGATTCGAATCTCAATAATTCTTCAGTTTAGTCCATAATTTCAACTAAATTTTACTTTTGAAATATAAAGAAATTTATTTGAATTAGATATAAATAGTATTTTCATTAGTTTATTATTTGCTTTTTTTCTAAATTTATCCTTATTCTTGTCTAAATGAAAATGGTTAGAATTGACTATGGGCCGATCTGGCTATAAAACTGACCGAACTAACTGGGCCCAATTGACCGCTTGACAAATTACCTATACGTAAATACTTCTGCGTATTCGTATTCAAATTACAAAATGACCATTTCTACGATCTTATTGTTACATACTTAATTATAGCAATATTTTAAAGTAATTTTAATGACTAAATTCCAAAATTCTTAATCAACATTGAACACAGATTGATACAACCGATGATACAAATGATAAAGTCTGATACAAACGCTATAAATAGATCTGTATCAACATGAAAGAGTGCAGTTTTTATATCACTCGATTATTTGTCTCGAACTTTCTAAATCTCTCGCAAGATCGCGCGCAATTCGTTACAACACAATGGATTGCTCTGATTTCATTAATTTTCATTTTGCGGCGTTTATAATCTTTACAAATCATAACAATCTTGATCTATCGGAAAAATTATTACATTTCATCTACTGGAATTTAATAGAATTTTTTTTCAGAATTTTGATAAATTATAAGAATGCCAGGGTTATAAAGTTTTATAAATGTATTAAGATGCCTGCGACACAATAATCATCTTCATTTAAATTATAAATATATACTATCCAATCAATTAATGCAAAAATATGTAACTTTGATCAATTAATCTAAATTTACTGAATTAAAACTTAGCACTTATCAAAATTATTTCTAAACTATTTGTATTTTGTATACTGGTCTTATTTAAAGAATATCTTAAAAGCTGTGATATGCAATTCGGATTTAAAGCTAATTGTAGTATATCACATGCATTATTTTCTGTCAGAAAAACTATTGAATTTTTTATTGAAAGACAATCAGCAGTTAATTTATGTGCTTTAGATTTAACGAAGGCATTTGATAAAATGAATAGGCATGCATTATTTCTTAGATTACTGAAAATTAATTGTCCTATCATTCTTATTAATATATTAGACTGTTGGTTCTGTAAAACGTTTGCTGTAGTTAGGTGGGGTAATACCTATTCCTCCTGGATATGACTTGAATGTAGCACTAGGTAGGGAGGGCTATTATCGCCTACTTTATTTGCTGTGTTTATCAATGATATAATTATTCGATTGCAAAGATCATCTCTTTGTTGTCATATACGCAATCTTTGTCTGAATGCTTTTATGTGCGCGGACGATTTGTTGTTATTATCAATTTCAATTAAAGACTTGCAGGATATGCTGAACATTTGTAAGGCTGAGTTTGATTGGCTCGATATGGCTGTCAATATTAAGAAATCTGCTTCTATGAGGATAAGCAGTCGATTTGAAGTTACTTTGATGAGTTTTATTTTAAATGATAAGCCCATAGCTTGGGAAAACGAAATTCGTTATCTAGGAATTTATATAAAATCAGCCTCAGTCTTTAGATGTGACATGTATACCTGCAAAGTTAAATTCTATCAGAGTTTAAGCGGCATACTTAGTAAATTAGATTCATCTCCTAATATTAACTTGACTCTGTCATTGATTTCCTCGTTTTGTAATCCTATACTGTTTTATGGATTAGAATCGCTAAAGCTGTCTAAATCGATATTAATAACTTAACGTCTGCCTATAATTCTGTATTTATGAAACTTTTTTCAACTTTTGACAAAAATGTTTTAACGTGCTGTTAATTTTACTCCGGTTATCTTCCTTTTATTCATAACATTGATTTACGAACGTTCAATTTTTATGACAAATTGTTCGCCTCAGTTTGTTAGCCCGTTCAGTGCTTGTATGGGTGGTGTGGCAAAACTGATCATGCATTAATAGCTATAAAGTACGGCATATTAGAATCTGACACACCGTCTGTAATTA
>JAQIXG010003243.1:0-15414 GCA_034700105.1 Oconnorella tubifera
CAAAATCTTCCCCCCCTCCCTCGCTCCATTTTTAACTACCTCCCCCGGTCTCAAAATGTTTGTCAAATCCGGGACGGAACACGTACGTAATAATTTTATGTTCACTGCATCAAAATGCCCCGTTGTCAACCCCTCAGTCATCGGGAAGGCCTTCAGGGGGCCCCCCGCCCCTCCTCCAACCCCTCCCCTATCTGTAACCCCCTCCAAAATTTTTCCAGAAAGAGAATTAATGTCGGAATTTCGACGTCGTATTTCGGAATTTCGACGTTGAATATCTGAAACGTCCGAATTACGTCTAATGATAGAATTTGATTCGGAAATTTTGCCGGGAGGGGAAACGAACGCTTCCGGAATGTTCTCAGTGTCGCGGTTATTGTCTAAAAGTTTAGTAGCGAGAAGAATGATGTCGTCTTCGTCTAATTCAACGCGAGATATTAGATCTCGTTTAATAGCGTGGTTTTCTTGAGAGAAAACAGAAAAATTGAAATATTTAGACACCTTTTTAAAAGAAATTAAAGTTCTATATATTTCACTATAGAGGTTGTTCATAAATGAATACTTAAACATTTATCAAGTAACTACACAGTTAAATACTTTAAAATTCAAAAATAACTAAAATATATATAATCACATAATTACTATAAATAAATCATAATATATCAACACTTTATATAGAAAATTCTACAATTATTTTTCAAAAACCTTCATTTGTTGTACCATCCACATTTTCACCACTGGTAACACTTGACCCCCCATGGGTACCACTTGGGCTTTTATTTAACGTCGTGTTTTCTATCACGTCTGAAATGGTAACGTTACGAAGCACATTCACGACGGTGCCCCGTGAGGGGGCCCATTGACCACGCCGCGGGGGGGTCGTAGATTTAGTGGGGGGGTCAGGCGTTGAATCTGTTCAAAAAATTCAAATTTCGAAATTTTAAATTAAAAAAAAATCTGCTACATGATAAAATATATTGTGGTGTAGATTTAGTTGACGAAAAGAAATCTATGAAAAAAATAATTAATTAGTTTTAGCATTTCTATCATTAAAACTTTCAGGTAAAATTGGTAACAACCAAGCAAACTATCAGGTAAAGAAGGAAACACCGCTGTAGTGAACTACCAGGTAAAGAAGGAAACACCGCTGTAGTAAACAATCAAGTAAAGAAGAAAACACCGCTGTATTGAACTACCAGGTAAAGAAGGAAACACTGCTGTAGTAAACTACCAGGTAAAGAAGGAAACACATCTGTACCTTCATTGCTAGAAGAAGAATGTTCCAGGTCCATCTTACTGAGCACATTTACCCCGTCATCTACCTGCCATTTATTTGGTCTGTCGGGTTTTAGCGGGGTGGGCGGCTAAATCACGCAAGACACATCGTATTAACAACCAATCGGTGACAAAAACAAACAAATTAAAAATCCATAAAAGAAATTTATGCAGATTTTTTTTTCTTTAATTTCAAATCAATGATAAATCTAATTTAAAACTTGTTTAGCTCAAATTTGAACTAAATATTCGATATTATTTCAATGGTAATCTTTATTCATTTATAAGACATAATTTTCCAATAATATAATACGATGTAATCCATTACATAGTTATATATATTGAGATTCCATGAGATTACATATATTGTAATGTAATCCATTACATAGTTACATATATTGAGATTCCGTGCATATATGGAACCACTCGTATTTAATTTATTTTATTAAAAATCTTACTTTAGAATTTATTCGTCTCAGTATTTCATCTTTTGTCTTCTGCAAAGTTGACCTGAAAACAACAAGGAAAACTAAACTTCAAAAACTATTTATAGAAGTGTAAATGCTTGAACGTGCTTGTGCAAACTATTAACTCTCTGTGTACTGTAAATTAATAGTAGATACTATCTTTATATTTCTTCTACTATGTATTTAATCTATATTTATTTTATGATGTCAATTTGCATTGCTATATTTCGTTAATAAACTCATCTTTATTGATTTATAGAACGGCTATTTTTATATGCACTATATTTAGCCACTGCATGAATTCAATTTGAGAATGTCAATATGTGAACTTGATAGATTCTGAATAAAGAATATTATATATTTTTAAATCTTAATATTTTTAAATATTGAAAAATCAAGTACTACACAATTATATTAATAAAACTAAAAAATTGACATAAACTAGCGAGCATTTTTTTAAATGTTGTTTTCAGTGTTGGCTTTAAATTTTCAAACATTTCCATCAGATTTAAAGCGAAATTCTGAAATTATATTAAGATAATTACCATCATTTCTGATGGGTAAATTATAAATATAAAAATATATAATATTTAAAATAGTAAAAATATAAAAACAAACTTTTCCCTTCCATCAATAGAACCCTTCACATCAGCAGAAGCCAAGATTGACCGGGGCTCACACGCCCCCCCGGGGACGTGAATTAGAGGCCTTACTTCTGACGGGCTGCCCCCCGGGGCATGGGGGGTAGGGACATAGGGGGCAGGGGGCCTAGTGTCTGGGGTGGCACAGATGGCTGCCATGGCAGCTGTCATACTAATGGGAGGGCTGTCAGATGAATTGGATCTGAGAAATATTTGTGAAATTATAAGTAAGCAGTGATTTTGAATGTGTGCTGTTTAAATGTGGATAATTTTTATTTGAGAAAATGTACTTTATATATATATATATTCAAATAATTATTAATTATTTCATGTTATATTATCATTGACTATTTACTAACTGTTATTTCTAACAATTACGATAAATTAACATATATAATAGTTAGGCACAAAACTACAAGTATAGAACAAGTTAATTAAAAATAATATTTTTTTTTATTTTCTTATTAATTCACCTTTCAACTTTTCCAGCTCCATTGACAGGGGGGGCGCTAAAGGGTCGACCCCCAATCTGAATATTTAAAAAAATCTTATGTTAGATCATAAATATATTAAATATGAAATAATCTACTGCAATAATTACAAATAAGAAAAGCACTTATACGAAAATAAGACTGCTTTAAAAAGGTGTGAAAATTTAAATACAAAAATGTCAACAAATTAATTTATGATGATGATAATGATGATTATGATGATGATTATGATGATGATTTTACACAACAAAAACAAAGGGTGGACAGAAGTTTCTTTCCGAGTCCTTTTTGTAACAAAATGGCTTGGCGGGGCCGCCAAGACAAAAATTAATCTTTAAAATTTTTTTTTTTTTTAAAAACAAGAAAATCTTTGATTTATTTTGTCATTAAGTTTGAAAAATTCAATCTACACACTGCGAGATGACTCTATATAATCTCGTAGTGCGTACTTTGTATTACCTGTTTCTTCTGATCTTGTTCCGCATTCTCTTTTCTTCTTTTTTCCAGTTCTTCTTTCAGTTTCTTTGCTTTTTCTTCCGCCTGGGCCTAAAGCAAAAGAAATAAATAATTAATAAAAAAAATAATTATAAATAATTTTATATTATATAATCATTTTATAAAATTATTTTAATTACACAAAATGACTCAATAGAAAAAATAAATAATGTTATGCGAATAGCTTCTTTGTAGCCTAGAATTTAAGGCTTAAAACAATGATCACACGACGTCTAACCCTTAATGCTTCAACTTTCTTTCTTCTTATCTGTAAGTCACTCAACTGGTCCCCCTCCTAAAAACAAATTAAAATTTATTTATAAAATAATTTCAAATTAAATGAAATGAGTTAAATTAATTAAAATTACTTCAAATTTAATCAAATTTAACTTTATATAGCTCAGAACTTGAACCTAATAATTTTATTTTATTTTATAAAGATTGAATATTAATTCTATATAATTAAACAATAACTAATCATAAAATATAATTAAATAATTACAATTATATAATTAAATAGTAATACATCACTAAATAGTGCTGACGTGACGTTAAGTAAGAAGCAGACAAGTATTTATTAATAAATATAACGTAGATTTTCATAGACTCACTTGAGGTTTAACGGCAGCTTTATTGTCTTTCCCCTGTAAATGTCTTTCATTGAAATTCTGTAATCTGATGTAACGCAATTTAGCCAGGTACTCCTGTTATTTTAATCATAATAAAGCATTCTTTTATATTTTTTACTGGTTTACTTTTATTTTTGTTTATTTTATTTCATTTTCTTATTTTTCTGTCTTCTCATTTCTTGCTTTTGAATCTGCTGGCCCATATCCTATTTTCTTATTCATTTGTTTTTTTTTGGCTGTTCCTTCTCTCAATTTTTCAACGTCACATCGGCACAAAATGGCTCATCGATGACAGATATAACATCATATTATCAATCGCCGGACGTTACAAAAAAGTAATAAAGTAATTAATTCATTAATTAATTATTTAGAATCGATAATTTTAATGAATAAAAAATACATTATTTAGATTATTTACACCCACCTCTTCTTGTTTTTTTCTTTCGTTATCTTTAGCCGCGGGTGTATTGGGTCTATTGACCCCCGGTGCTGGGTTGGGTGCTGGACATGGTGTTGGATTTGGTGCAGGGGAAGGTGTTACCACATTAACACCAGGTGGCTTCATTACCGGAATAGGCTGCGTGAATAAAAATTCCAAAAAAAATCAAAAAACTGAACTGATTATATTTTTTCAAATTTAAAAATGACATTTTAAATTTTAGAAAATAATTGCAAAAATAAATTCCACTCTAAATTTGAATAAAATTTGTTTTTGAATTTATCTTAGAATGAACCATGAATTAAATTACAGATAATTTTTACGTACACTTGGTGGGGGTGGCGGTAACCCTTGGGCCCGGGCCTTGTAGGCCGCTGCTGCTTGTTTACGCTGTAAAAATTCTTGAATTTTAGCTTTATCCCCCGCTGCTGCATTTCTTGTAAAAATATAAATTAATTCATTAAATTTAAAAGTTTGATAAAATAGATTTCTTGTTAAGAATAATGCACATTTAACGCTTTTAGTTTTTACGATAAAATTAAAATCTATATTTATATATTTATGGCCGTATTTAAACAAGTACAGTGTATATGTATACATACAGTGTATATATTTATATGTATATATAAACAAATAGTACTGACAAGCTGTAGAATATAGAGATATTAATATGATATAATAAAACCTGTACTAGATTTATAACCTGATGTAAAATTAGTGATAAATAAAGACAACACTAGTTTTAATTACAGAAGGGTTAACGGCTAAATATTATGCAAGGACTTGTTTTGCAATTTTAATGCAAAATAAGCAAAATAACAATTTATAGTGACAGATGGATGTTTAAGGGTTATGCATACCCAGCGGCTTGGCCTTGTCTGACTGGTGTAATAGGATTGTTATTATCTGGTAAACCTAAATGAAAATTACAATTACAAGTCTATTATACACGGATTAATTTCTAAAAATTTATAAAATAAATAACTCTTATCTATAAGTTAGTGAACTTAAAACATGAGGTGTAGTGGTTAGATGATTGAAAGGTCCCAGGTTCGAGTTCTGTGTCACTTGAAGAACTGACTTGCTGCACCCTTTGCCAAGGCAGAAAATTCAATGAATGCATCTTCAATCTCATTCACAAATGTTTAATCAAGATGTTAAGTTTAACTTATAACATTTAACTTTATTTTTTCACGTTCAAGATAGCTGATTAAGCAGTTAGAGAGCAGGATTGAGATAAAACAGATCCAGGTTCAATTCCCTTGAAAGCTCACTACATCATTAACTTGCTGCACCCTTTAGTAATGTTGTTAAATTTGACAGCTGCTATCCTAACCAACCATAAACTTAACCCTAACACTGACCTTACTCCAATCCTAACCCTAATTCAAACCCTAAACCTAACCCTAAGAAATAAAATAAGATTTTAACCCAATGGATGAATTTCTCTCATTCTCGGCTCATCAGTTAGCAATAGATCGCCATTCTGCCCGTCATCCCCTCCTCCTCCAATATTAACACCAGCAGGCTAAATTACAAACAGGCTCCAATAATGCATTACATACTATGACGAGCAGAATTGTTAAAATTTTATTAAATTTTAGTCTATTCAAAATTAGTTATTTTAAATTATTTTTTAATTGAAAAAAAAGGTTTCTATGATGAAACAATTAAATTATATAATGATAAATTATTGATGAAATCATTTGTTTGCTGCACCCTTTAATAATAATACTTTATTTATGATAATTTTGTGTCAGAATGAAGTCCAATCATGATATTTATGATAAAGTTTAGTCAAATTTAAAAACATAAAAAATTAACTGACATCTCGATCAGCTATAACATTCCTCCAAGCCTCTTCTCTTTGCTGATTTAATCTTGTTATCTGAAAGAAAGTAAGTACATAAAAAAATGCAAAAAATAATAATCATAAAGTATCGAAATAAATAATAAATAACTGCTTATTGATTGGTTGATCTGGCTCAACAATAAGAGGTTATTTGACATATACGGCTGAACAATAAAAGTATTTATTAAACATTTTTAGTTGCACTTTTGCAATTGAGAGACATGCAATAATTTAACTGTTGTTTCTATGTATATATTGTAATACAGAATCTGATTAATTAATGCTTTCTAGCCTCATAATTAATTTTCGCATGTGAATATTTTATACATTTTATTTCAATACACGTATGCACATACATGTATACATACGTGAATAAAATATATACATATGTATGTATGCACGTGTGCACAATTGTATATATGTATTATATACATATATATATACATAAATGCGTATTAAATATACAAACTTTTTGTTTCTCCATCAGTTCTCTATGCTGCTTAGCATATTCCAACTCCTAAGCAATATAATAAGTTTTATTTTATTTTATTTAATGCTACATTTAATTGAACAAAGTGTGTTTTAGTTTAAGAAATAATGCAAAATTGAATTAAAGTAACAAAAGTGCAAAAAGCAACAGAAGTCCTATGCTAAGTAACTATCGTGATATGTTACGTTATGATATCTTATTATATTTTGATACTTTTAGGATGTTTTGATATTCTATAAAAAAATTATGACATGTTACGATATGTTAATACATTTCTATATTTTGACCTATTATGATATGCTGATATTTTATATGGCATGATAATTTAATGATAATGATATGTTATGATAATTTTTGACACATTGATAATATTTCATTTTATTTTGACAATATTTGATGATATTTTAATGATATTTATGATATTTTAATAATATATGATGATATCTGATAACATTTTAACGATATTTTATGATATTTTAATAATATACGATGATATATGATGATATTGTAATGATATATTTAAATATCCTAAAACAATAATCAGATAATAAAAAGCTCCACCTTTCTCTTAACCTCTTCTCTTCTCTCTTTTTCTTTCTCTAGAAATTCTTGTCTTTTCTTAAGAAAATCAGCCTGTAACAAAATAATGATTAGAGAATAGAACAAAGTTATAGAAAACACTAGATCTGTTAGATAAATCATCTCGTTAAAGGGTGCAGCAAGAAATCAAACATTTGAAACCCCACTGAGTTTGAATCTAGGATCTAGATCATAGATTATATCTAGATTCAAATCTTTGTCTTTCTGTGACTCAATGACATTATATTTTAGTTCAAATGTGACGTTAAGCGATGAAAATAAATGAATAATATTTACATTTTTGTGCTGATGTGACGTTGAGTGTAAAAAATCAATAAATAATATTTAACCTGAATTGGTACAGATTGTTCAGGGCTCGGTGTGCCAGCACTGGGGGGCCTCTGGAAATAAAAATTTGGTAAATAAAAAAAATTTTCTAGTGATACAATTGAAACAAAAGTTTTGTAGTAATATAATTATAATTAAATCAATTGAAATAATGAAATCAAAATTATATAAGAAATTAAAAATAATACTTTATAATCGAAAAAAAAATTCAGAAAATATATACAAATAAAAATTTAATATATAAATAGATAATTATTAAGTTTTACTATTGGTTACAATTTTAGTATTGTTAAAAGCATTTTTATATATGATTTATAAGAAAGTTGTGGGTCATACAGAGTTGCCTGACCCCCCGCTAGATGGGCGCCGGGGGGAGGGGGCCACTGCTCTCTTCACTTCAACTGGCTTCCTGTAGAAAAAAATGTAGATTTAAAAACAAATACGCACGATTAAAATAACATCTAAAATTTATATACATATAATATATAAGTTGATTGTTTAAATCTAAAGAAATCAAATATTAAAACAACAAAAACATATAAATTTCTTTGATTTTGACTAACTTTTTTTGGCCGACACCAGGGGGCGAGTCCTTAGACTGTCTGACAGCTGGCTGACCATAGATGGCAGCTAGGTTAGAGTGGGGGGAGGCAGAGGGGGGGCGCTTACCTAACATTTAAAAAAATCATCATTATCATCATCGTAAATCTTTTCGTCATCATCATCATTATCAGTAAAATAATAAATATTGCGTTAATCATACACCAGTGAACGTTATAATTATCACATTTTAGAATAACATGCACAATTAAACACCATTATCACATAATTATTAACATCTTCATCATCATTATCATCATCGTCATCATCATCAACATCATCATTATTACTTCACCTTTATTATCATCATTGTCTCTTCATTATCATAAAACACATTGAACTGATCAGCCACACTAATCACATGACATTTGCTTAGTATTTTAATTAGTATTTCGATTTAAAGTAAAGAATTATTATTAAAATAAAATGCGCCAATAAAAGTCGCTATAATCATCCTTCACCGACCAATAAGAGGCTTAGGAGGTAAAGGCCTAGGCTCTCCATGCACTAAGGCTTTGCGTAATTTAACCCCATGCATTACTGTGTGACTAAACTCATCTGCAAACTCCTGTTTTAAATGTAAACAGTTCATTTAAAATTCAATCTTACAATTTAAAACAGTCCATTTAAAGCCAAACTTTTAACTTAAATTTCAATTATATAAATTAAAACAAGTCTCAAGTTCATTACAAAGTTGTTTTCATTTTTCAGCAACAGTCATATTAAATTCCTATTAAATTCAAGAATATATATTATTATTTTTATATAATAAGAAAATATTATTGAACATTTAACACGCATAAGGATAAGCTGCATCCTTTTTAATTTCATACTATTAATATCAATTTTACCGTTACAATTCTTATTATTATTCTTATTACTAGAATGCAATCAAACCAGTTCAGAGAGAAATTTTCTAATTTTTTCTTGCAACAAAGGTTTCTTCAAGATAGAATTTACTGATGGTCTCTCTCTGTTTATACAAAATAATTCAGTTTTAATTAAATTAAATTTTAATAAAAATTTAATTTCATCTTATTAGACTTTAACGATTGCGCCTCAGTTATTGGTGGAGTAGGAAAGTAATGGACTTGAAACAAGCAGACTAAGGGTTTGAGTTTCCCCTCTACGCCTTGATTTTCTACTAATTTATTGCACTCTTAAGTAAGGGGATCTTTTCAGCATTCACAAACGGCACTTCACACGTTTCACATTAAATATATATCTTTTATTTTTAATTTTATTTTACGTTTTATTCCATTTTTAAAAAATATTTCTACAAAACCTTGGAATTCTTTTGAAGAGTAAAGCAATAAGATTTCTTAATTCTAGGCTGTATTTACTTGACGGGGGAACATACGATGCTCTGAATGATAAAAACAAACAAAATAAAGATACTTACAAAAATGTCGTCACATCTTACAATGTAAAATCAGTTTACAAGCAGAATAGTCAAAAAAGTATGGCAGCTACAAATGATAAAACTTGATAGGACTTGATAGGACTTGATAGGACTTGATAGGACTTGATATGACTTGATAAAAATCAAAAAAATGTTCAGAATCCACAAATTTATATAGAAATATAATAGATCCATAAATATGTCTAGAATCTGTACATATTAATATAAATATATACAATAATACTGTGTATACTATGTATACTATATATACAAATTTATATAAAATTATATAAATCCATAAATATGTATAGAATCTGTACATATGTATAGAATCTATTAAACTGGTCAATAATGTCTAAAATGAGAAAAAACTTAAAAAGTACAAAGATCAATTATTCAACCTGACAATCTTCATAACAAGCATCTTCATGTTGCCGGCTTCAAACTAAAACAAAGTATAAAACACTCAAACATAACTATAAACTTTATGCAAGAGTTTGTAGCTTATAACTTAACGTCACATCAGCCCAAAAAGGCTGATAAAATGATTTGATAAGTATTCACTGGAATCAAACCTGGACCTGCTGCATCCGTGTCCAGCATCTTAACCACTTATCTACCAAGCTTTGGATTATACTTAAAAATATGACATTATCTCAAATAGATGAAATGTTCTTATAGATAAGAAAAGATATATTCTACTTTAACTCAAATGACATAAAAACGCAAATGATTACAAAGAAAAATATTAGAAAATAAAATGAAACCGACCGGATGTTTTAACGTTGTTAATTCATAAAGAACACAACCCAGACTCCAAATGTCACTAAAAAACACACAAATAAACATCATAACCCTAACCCTAATTATAACCCTAACCATAATTATAACCCTAACCCTAATTCTAACAATTAAAACATCTAATTAACCCATTTTATATAACATTTATCTAGATAAATGTGGGCCAATGTTCACTAAAAAGGCGGAGTTTGTTAAAAACTAATGCCTTGCTTTTTAGTTCATGTAAGTAAATGAACTAAAAGGGCGGAGCTTGTTACAAACTAATGCCTTGCTAATGACGCCTTTTTACTATAATTACTATAAGATGACTTAAACCTATTATTACAGAGCCAAGCCATGCATGTGTTATAGAAAGACTTACTCACCTCTTATTATTATACGGGCGCGCTTCACATATTTCAGGAGACAGATAATACGGGGTACCAATACAAGTCTGGGCCAACTCTACAGTACTACAGATATATAAAAATATAAAAATATATACAATGCAAAATAATCATCAGATTAGAAGAAAAATACTAGAAATCCAAAGCAAAATAATCATCAGATTAGAAGAAAATTAGAAATCCAAAGAAAATAATCATCAGATTCAAATATTAGATATGCAATGCAAAAAAATCAAATAAAAAATTCTTAATAGAAGAATTTATTTTATAAAGTAAACTTAATTACTTCTTTTTCCATTTTAAAGTTATATTTAGAATCAGGCTAGGCTTAGGTTAGGGTTAGAATTATGTTATTTATTGCCATGACTTTTCATGAAAAAACCTGCGGGTCCACCACTATTAATCTAAATGAACAAAACTTCACTTAAGTATAAGTTTCTAGTGTTAAAAAAAGGTGTCAAAAATTGTAACTTGAAGTAATCACATTTCATATTAATATATGAACTTAATAAACAATTATAAGACTAAAATTGATCTTACCTGTTTAATACTTTAGCTATACCAAAATCTCCCAGCTTAATTATACCGTGCTTTGTCATGAATATATTCTGAAATGTTATAAATTCTCAAAATAATCTTAAGAATAAACAAATTCAACTCGATTATAAAAAAAATCGACTTATTTACTTACAAAATGAATGCTTAAACTATCGATTATTTTATATTATTAAATAAGTATAAAACTAAAATTCGATATATAGAACAAAAAAAGATAGTTTTAACTCATTTAATTAAGATATAAATAATGTAATAACTTAATTAATTTATTAATAAAATATTTCACCTGAGATTTAATGTCTCTGTGTAGAATCTTTCTATCGTGTATGTGTTTAATTGCAAGACACATCTGAACAAACCAATCCAAGATCTGGAAACAAGAATAAAAGAAACAATAACAAGAATAGATGGGCTAATCAAATATAATCTTAACTCTAACCCTAATCCTAACCCTACAAAATGAAAAAGAAGTTTGTTTATCACAAACAGAAATCAGACCTGCAACTTTTGGATGCACAGCCCAAAGTGTTAACCACTAGACCAAACGCGCTTCTACTCTAGTTGATGCAAAAATTTGTTTATAATAAAAATAACTTTCCAGATTTTAAGCGCTAATGGTTGCAGCCCAAGTAACTTTGTATTGCAGCCCAAGTTAATTTTAGGCTGCAGCCTATTCTCATGAACATACAACAATAATACCTATAGATTATATATTAGTTTTAATATTATAAAAGAGTATTAAGATTCTAAATTATCTAAGCAAACACAATTGACATTTGCCATCAGTTTTTAGTAGAAAATAAATATCGTAAGTTTAGCATATTTAGCGACTGACTTGTTCTTCAGGAAACAGTGCCCCGTGTTGAGCATTAATTTTACCAAACAAATCACCTGGGAATAAGATAAATTAACTAATCAAATAAAATAATGATTACTGTAATGAAAATGAATCTCTTAACTGCTAATGTAATAATAACTTATATACTTAAATACATACGTATCAAAGTATGTATAATGCATAATACATTCAGTTATATTCAATACATATTGAATGTAAATTCATTATATAAGTTTATATAAAAATGTTTATTTACTTCATATTATAGTTGAATATTTATAATAATTGCACTAGAGATACATAACTTCATATTCTTACAAGTTAACGTCACTTTGCTATTAATTATCAACATTACTCACAAGTAACTATATATTATATAGTAATAAGCAAGTAATATTAGTCATATAAATGTAAATATTTTCTCAGTTTATACTACTAAAATTACTTGGTTATGACTACTTAATATGCAGTCACAGTTCAATTTTCAGTCATAAAGTTCTAATGTTTCACGGAATTACTGGACATAATAATTCCATGAAAATATCCTCAAATTTTGACTGCATTTGATAAACTAAAATTTACTTATATTGAATTAACCAAATATTTAAAGCAAGTTCTGAGTGCTCCTCTTATAACATATTAGATACATTATAAATTAAATATTATGGTACTAATTAGTTTCAAATAGATTAATATTTGGTCTAGATAATTAACCATAATTAATTAATTTATAGTTATAACTAACTATAAACTAAATATCATAAATGATAATTATAAATAATAAAGTTTAAACTAACATTAACTTTCATTCTTGCACTAAATTCTATTGAAATTGAAAACTAAGATTTGTATAAATAACCTAAAGCTATAAAATTGTATTTTCAGTTAATGCAAAAATAAAACTTGCATCCAATAAAATAATAATGACAATTTATAAATACAATAATACAAAATACCTCCGTCGCAATAATCCATAACGATAAATAGATTACCACCGTCTACAATATAAAACATTTTATATAACAAAATATATTTATTTCAAACAAATGAAAACAATTACTTAACATAAATCAAAATGTAACCGAGGACCTCCTCGGTCTAACAGAGAAAAATGCGCCACTAATACAACAAAATTAAAACTACAAAAAACATTCTAAAAGTTTTATAGTTATTGATATAGTAATTCTACCTTCAAATGATTCCAAGTAAGATACAATGTTACTATGCTTTAGTTGGGCTAACACTGCAACCTACAGAGTAAAAGAATTCGCTTTCAATTTAAAACAAAAAACAGTATATATTGATTATTACATATTTATATAAAAGTATTAGCAGTATATAAATTATCGAAAATAAAAAATCTTGCACTATTACATGAAGCTGAAATAAATTTGACACTATTAATCATTCGGGTTAGAATTAGGGTTAAGTTTAAGGTTAGTTATGGTCATTAAATCAGGACTAATTGTCTGGTTAATGTTTAAGAGATCATTTTGTCTGGGTATCAGCTGTGGTCTATAATAACCATGGGTTGTACTGTCTAGGCCTTAATAATGAATTGGTTAATATATATTAATGATTTCACACTTAAATTAACATAAATTAACATAAATTAACATAAATTACTTGGATTAAGCTGAATAAATAAGAAAATATAAAAAACCTCTTTCCTAGATTCATCTTTTTCCTTCTTTCCCATCTGAATACAAAATATCAACATTTAAATTCATTTGTAAAAAATTGATTTAATAAGGATAAATAAAAACCAACATAAATATATATATATATATACAGACATATAAGTATAAAGAGATATAAATATAGATATAAATCTAGACATAATGTACTAACCCTGGACATGTTGACCTCTTTCATGACAACTTGTTTGCCCCCCCTGTTGTCAGCCGGCCTGGCCAAATAAGCCTTGCCAAAAGCCCCCTCCCCTATCATCTTTATCTTTACATACTTCTCCATATTTCCCTCCTCTCTCACTAAGTAATCTTATTACTTCTTTCTTTAAATATTCATAAAGTCTTCTTACAGAGATGCGAGCATATTCTTTAATTATTATATCTTTACTTTATTTAATAATAAAATAAAGATCTCCAATTATTAATATTATTAAATAGAATCGAACATTAAAATGTTCACTCTTTAAAATCTCCTGCTACATTGTGTACATAATATGTTTCAAATATTAACCTGAAACAGAAAATATACCAAAGTTAAATTAGTCAAAAATTCATCAAATACTCAATTGGCTGTTACAATATAATAGTAGATACACATAAAATATATTCAAAATTTAAAATTTCAGGAGATCCAAGTTCCACCTCTTTCCTGAAGCAACGCCTCGCTTTGGCGGTGCAGCGGGGGAATGTGGCTGCAGGGTTGGGAACTTTTCGAACAGTTTCCCAAGACACTTTTTAACTTTTTGTTTTTTTAAATGTTTGAGCGTTTGTCAACGTTTTTATTTGCCATTTAAAATTAAAAGTTATAATAATTAATTTGACAGCTTTACGAACAATGTAACTGTAATAAGAAGAAAACAGTATTATTACTGTAATTTGAGAAAAAATGTACATAATAGAACAAAATAGAAGAAAACAGAGCTAAAAAAGGAACACAAAGAACTATTAATCAAAAAGAAAATAGAACAAAGCCTAAATTAGTAAAAATTATTCTTTTATTTAAAGTAACACAACATAATAGCATTGCTTATACAATAAAGTCATTAAATTACAAATAATCACAATTACTTGTTTTTACTAAATATTCAAATTAGTAAACAATTCAAATATTGAAATTAATTAAATATTATGATTTATCATTAATTAAATTATGATCATAATTAATAATTAATTTAACAATGGCATGATTCATTATCCAGGTATTCACCAATAAGCCTAAAAGTTTTTATATACAGTAATTATTTTACTTAATTTATACGTTTATATAATAAATTAAACTTTAAATTATAATTCAATTAATTTTATGATAAATAACTTATTATTATGTTACACTAAATGATAAATGTATAATAAATAAATAGATAAATAAATAAAAAAGAGTAAAAATATGAAAAAAGATGCGCACTTATCATTGCAACTATGGACTCTTTCTTTG
>JAQIXG010003244.1:0-15413 GCA_034700105.1 Oconnorella tubifera
TTATTGTTAGAATTGTGGTTAGGATATGTGTCCTAAGATTAGGATTACTGCTAGAGTCGAGTTATATATTCAGTTATATAAATTCAAACAACACTGTTTATCGTTTATTAGATTTTAATTCAAATTCAAAAATATTTTGTCTAATACGCAAGATAAAATATACAAGCATTTCTTGTAAAACAAACAGATGTATAAACTTAATTTAAAATAAAAAACAGTTACTTTTAAAAAGGTGTGAATTAAGTTACATAAACAATTAATATCTTAAAATTCAGAATCGCCAGCAATTCTGAACATTAATAATTATCAATATAACAAATATTAAATATAACATAAATCTTTCCTAAATAATTAAATCAGTTTACTAAACATAAAATTATAAATAAAAATCTATTTAAGTTCAACATTTATGTCATTAATGGGTTAGTATTATTGTTCGGGTTTTGATTTTTATTTCAATACAATGACTTCAGAATGATACGAAATACTATAAAAATGTTTAGTTAATTTCGACGTATTTATAAAGAAATAATGTCAAATACTTCAAGTATTTTGGGTAGTTTCAGTATTTATACATGCGGGAAATACAATGCATGTATTCTGTGAATATAAAATACATATATCTAGACATTTCAGTAGCAAATAGAAATAATAAAACACAAATAAACAGACAAAATATACAAAACATCACATATAATGAAACAGACAATAAACTAGTATTTACAAAAAATGTAACCAAACGATATTACGCATAAAACACAAAATTAATATGATAATTATATCATGTTGTCAATGTGTTCTTTCAATAAATTCCACTTCAAATGTCACCACATTCGTTAAATTGAATAATAATCAATATCATTATCCGAACAATTATTTAAAATAGACATTTTCTAAGGCTACGCAGTTAAATTAATTATACTGATATTGACATTTTTAGCCACCCAACCAATCAAAATATCTCAATCTATTTTTAACCGGAATTTCACAAAATGATATTCCCAAAATTAATAATCTATTTGTGGTTGAATTAATGAAAATTTCTAGATAAAAACACCATTAAAATCGCTGCAAAAACGGCATAAAAAGAAAAACTACAATGCGGAGCGGCCGAATATTGAATATCGTCTTTGACTTCACTCACACTGCCATTGCTAGCCATAGCAATATTCTTAAACTGATCTGCACTTTGCAAATCTGAATTTTCTTGAATGTTACCAGTGCTGCTACAACCAAACCACCAAGTGTTGATGGAGCGGGGGTATGCCGGCCCTGGATAGCCGTTGTCTACCTGAAAAAAATATTCAGTAACTAATTAGTTTAATTTAATGCAAACAAATGTAAAATAGTATATAGACATTAATTAATTAATTAGTCAATAAATATGCATCTATTTTACCATAAAGGTACAATGATAAAATTAATGATCAATCAGTTAACCAATCAATCAATTATCTCCAATAGACCACTCAACCAGTCATTGAATAAATCAATCAATAAACTAATCAATCGATCATCTAGTCAATCGAACAATAGATCAGTCAGACAGTCAGTCAATCAACCAACCAATCAATCAACCAACCAGTCAGCCACTCTTTACTTTTGATTATCATCAGTATTTAAAAACAATACAAAATTCAAAGTTTATTAATTAAATATCAACTTACACCCATAGAGACGTCGTTGTATTTGAAATACTGAGCCCCAACGAAAAAATAAGTTCGCTGGTTTGTATACTGGAACGCTGCATCAACATTATTAGGCACACCCGGCCAGTACTGGCTTACAAGTCTGGGGTAGCCTGCGTCTACTTGAGAGCCTCTGGTGTAGCGGTAATATTGACTGCCTGGAAAAACATCCAAGATTATCTTTATTGATATTATTTGGTTTACAAAGTGAAAAATTATGACTTTTTAACAAAAAAAGTTGTAGAATATATAGAGGTAATATTTAAAGGTTTAAAGTCTGAATTACCATACTGTATGAAGGATGTCTCAGACATAGCTGCATATTTAAGCAGCTTACTGAAGGCTGCAGCAGGTTAAGTTAAATCTCTGTAGTAGCAATAATAATAAATAATACTAAAAAAAGATTTTACAAATATCACCAATTAAATGGGATAAACTAAAACTACCTTTAAAGAAGTAAATCAGCCCATTTCCACTCCATATAAACGCGGTAGTGATATTGTTTGGTACCCCGGGGAAACCAGTCGCAATTAATTTCGGGTATCCAGCATTCAGCTGATTAACATTGTCATATTTCCAATAAGTATTACCCTGAAAACGTAAATTAGTCAATTAATTAAACTTATACATTATTTATAATATATTGTTTTATTTATTCATAGTGTCAATATAAATATATTACAAACAGTCCTGAACACAGAGTCTACTGTTTCACAGAACTTGTCATTCTTCCCCAGTTAAAACTTGCACGCATTATTATCCAATACTCAGATATATCTAATAAATATCTATCTATATATCTAATAAATATTTTATCTTTTAAATATCATTCCCTCTCTATAATAAGAACTTACTTTGAATAGGAAAAGATGCCCTGGGTCATTATACGGCTGACCATTTGCATCTAGTTGAACACTCGGCTCATAGTACAGAGCTGCGTCTATGTTACCACCAACACCCGGCCACATGCTCTGTATGGTGCGAGGGTAACCAGGCATGATACCGGTATCACTTAAAATGTAATAATTAAGACCTAAAAATATAAAACAAAATTATATATACAGGGTGAGCCAAAAAATAACCCCCTAGTGACTTTTCAACAACTAAGAAAAAAATAAATATTTGTTCTGAACATTTTGTCAGTTTGTTGAGGAGGAAATGTGATATCTAACTACCAAATTTCACCTTTATACCTTCTTCGTTTAAAAGTTATGAACGTTCTTCAAAAATTTCAATTTAACCAAGCCAGTAATTTCAAGATTGTCAAAGTTTAGCAATTGCCTGATTAAAACAGGTAAATACTCCAGAAATATTTATCCAATATTAACCAATGGGACTACTAGGACCACGAGGCAATCCCTGCAAATTATTATGAGCCTATATCATCGTTAAAAGTCACGACAGAATAAAAACTGATACGCAAGAGGTTTGCAGTGATTGGCCACAAAACTTTGTGAATACAAAGTATCGTCAACAATAAAGAGATTGTAGGCTCAGATAAGAACAGGCAGAGGCTGTTTTTTTATCAAATTTATCACAGATACTTTGTTCATAAAACGACTCGTTTTATAAAAAAACTCAGAAAATTATATCACACAAAATTACTATTATCGAGTTTGGTTAAATTGAATTTACAAGTTTTTCCGTATAAAGCTCATAACTTTTGAAGGAATAAAGATATCAAAGTGAAATTTGGTGGTTAGATGTCAAATTTCCTCCTCTGCAAACTGACCAACCTTTGAGAAATAATATTTATTTTTGGCTTAGTTATCAAAAAGCCGCAAGGGGGTTATTTCTTGGCGCACCCTGTGTATATAAATATAAACTATAAAAACCATTTATGTATTAATATGCATAAGTAGTTTTTAAATTTAATGAGTTAAAAATAAATAGAATATCAAAAACGTATATAAAAGTTTAAATGATACCTTTAAATGCATAAGTGTTTCCTTGAACAACAACAATGGCATCGATGGAAGAATCAGCACAAATGCCACTACCAGGTGCAACCGCAGGAGGTTGAGCAGGGTTAGGGTTAGGGTTTGGGTTTGGATTAGGGTTAGGTTTAGGGATAGGAGTGGTTGTAGGCTGAGAAGTGAGTGGTGCACCTAAAAAACAGAGAGAAATGAACTTAGAATTCTTTAGAAAATGATTTAGAAAGGCGCTTAAATTGATAACTATGTTTGAGACATCTTTATATAATACGGTAATCCAGTTGTTAAATTTAATTTGCTGCACCCTTTTGTATGATACTTAAACTGACAGTTACGTCTGAGACATCAGTCATTCAATACAACAATCCAGACGTTAAAATGAACTTATAAGTAAATGTTAAATACTGCTAATTTATTTAACACGTAATTTTTAATCTAAATGTTTATAAATTGCTAAATTTCTCTGTTCAAATTATGAGATATAGTTAAAAACAAAGCAAGAAAAACAAAATACCGTATAAAGCTTGAATGGCTGCAATATCATCAGCAGTCAGCTGTAAGTTAGGTACGTAGCCTTTATAGAAAGCGTACATGATGGCTTCTTTATTACTAGAATGAGCAAGACCAAGAGAATGACCGAATTCGTGAGTAGAGACTTGCAGTAAATTTGTTCCTAAATAAATAATATTTTATATTTATTTGTAAAACATTTAAAAATATTGCAATATTTGAAAATACGCCTATGTATAATATATAGAAGTTCAGTTTCAGTTTAATGACTGATAAAATTAGTTCTATTCATCTTAGAAATTGAATAGGTAATAATAGATTGTAAAATGTGAAGAGAAATTTGATTTTGGAATTAAGGAAAATTATTAACAAAATAATAAATAATAATAATATAGAATGCAGCAGGAAGAGATGGATTTTGCAATAAAGACTCTGATACTTGGGTTAATAAACTTGGTCCTGATGCATGTTGAATGTGTTTTACTAAAGGGTGCAACAAGTGATATATTCCAACTGCTTAGACTCTGATAGCTGTTTGATTAAGCGTCTTACTAAAGGGTGCAGCAATTTACAGAGTCCAAGTGCAGAGACCCCTTTCCCTTTTAAATTAGGCGTATTACTAAAGGGTGCAGCATGTAACAGTGTCGAAGAACCTTGATAGCCATTTTATTAAATGTCAAATTAAAGGGCGCAACAAGTGACAATTTAATAACATTTACGACAACATTTTTCTATCATTTTGTCTGTTGAAAAATCTCAAAACTTTAATTTACAAATTTATTCCAATTTCAAAATTACGTCCAGTTAAAGTTACCTTGGGGTGTACCATCTGTCCACGATTCAGAGTCATCAAAATGAGCCTGGCCCCCACTGTCTGGAAAAAAAGCGTGGGCCAACACCCCCCCAGGGCCATCAAACGGGTAGCTGTCCCCGTGGTAGTACGTGGCATATTTTATTTGAATGTTGTTACTGCTACTGCTCGTTTGTGTAAAGGTCAATTGCGAATTTTTTTGCCATAACTGAAAAAATAGAGCTCTTAAGCTTAATATATAAATATAGCTTTAAGTAAATAAAAAGGAGGTATCTTGTAATTCTATTCTTAAATTAATAATTCTAATTTTGATTTTTTTATGGTAATTTTTTATAGTAAATCTATATTCTAGAATAATATTTCTATTACAAGACAATATTTTTAATGTAAGTTAATCTTATACAGTTTAAGTTGTTAAAGAGTAAGCAGGGGCATTATTTTAACTTTTTCCAAAAGGTGGGGGGGGGTTTAGAAAAACAACCAAATCATAACCTTTTTTCCTAATCTTAAATAAACATAACTAAGTTTATATCATAAGCTCAACCCTAACCCTAAATGCAAACATGCATATAAAAGCCACCATAAATAAAATTATATATATAAAAGAACCCTAACCTTAATCCTAACCCTAACTCTAATCCTAATTCTAAACGCACTCTGTTTAAAGTCACTCAAATCTAACCCCATAACCCTAACCCATAACCCTAACCCTAAATGCGCTATTATGTTTACAAGCACTCAAATATTACTATACACTTACACCAAGTGCAGTCTTGACAATGCTGGTGATTGTGTTTTGAGGAAGTTTAGTGCTGTACGCAGAAAATCCATAAGTCAGTGCCTTTGTGTTCCATTTAGATCCTAGAATATAAAATACATTAGAAAATAAATACATTAGAAAATAAATACATTAGAAAATAAATACATTAGAAAAATAAATACATTATGTTATAATACTAATATGGTTACAATGCAGCTGTACCAAAAATATCTAAATATTATGTTACATTAAAAACTGTAACATAAATGTAATTATGCTATATAATGTAAGATAATATACGAAAATGTTATTTTGCATTAGAAAAATACTTCAATACTAAAATAAAAAAAACACATTGTGTAGTATTACAAAATTAATACAATAAAAAATACATTATGAAACATTACAAAAGCATTACAATAGCTACGATACCAAATACATTTATAGTATTATAAAAATAGTTACAATACAGCAATACAAAATTTCATACCAAGGTATGATATTTCATACCAAGGTATGTTTGTTAAAATGAATTTTTTTGGAAATTTCAGGAACTATTGAAACTGAATTATATTTTCAAAATCACATTGTATATATTATGGTATGCGGATGTTTCATTAAAGATTGATTCGTCAACGGACTGTTCGTCAAGGACCATTCGTTAAGTTTGGTTTAGGGGTTATAAGAATGTTATAGTTAGGGTTAGAGGTTATTAGAATTGTCCGTTATAAAAATAGTCCTTGACGAACAGTCCGTTGACGAATTGTCCTTTGACGAAACGTCCTAGAACCAAACATTATATATAATGAAATAAAGCAGTAGGCAGGTCTACCTTCGAGAGCATATCTTTTTCGTCTCCTGGTTTTACTGCCAGTACCAATGTTGTCCATCATACCACAGCGATCTGTGTTCATCATTTCCAGAGTCTTGTTATCTAACTCGCCTATTTGAAAAATAATAATTATTAGTCTATCAATTAATCAATTAATCAATCAATTAATCCATCACTCATTTAATTGATTGATGGATTGATTTTTTCAATTAATAAATCAATCAATCAAAGTTGAGAATTCCTAAAGAGACGTCGATTTAAACGTCATTAGAATTTTACAGCGATTAATCTCGTTATACACTTTTAAATAATAATAATATTATTCATCGCCTTAAACATGAAAATACAATTAAATTTGTCAAAACTGATGAAGCTATCATTCAATTATGATTCTCAAAACAATCATTTATCTTCATGAATGAGGCTTTACAATGAATAATTCAAGTGAATACAAACGATATTATTCACTTGCGTACAAAACGAATGATTCATTTTATAATCCAATTAGACCAAAGTGTTTTTAGCTCACAAAGAAATTATTTGTCATAGCATGAACCTTTTATTTATTTACTAAATTCAAAAAACCTTGAAGATGCTTAAAACTCTCTCTATTGTGTTCAATATTTGTATAAATTTCTTGTAAATATGACCCCTAAGTATTATAACGTATCTACTATTATACAATAGTGATATAATTTTTAAAAGGCCATCAACAATAGTGACCTTTCTTTGTTGTTTAACGTCACTTCAGCATAAAAGGGTGTATTATTAAAAATCTAAGCCCTATTGCGTAGATATATTGACCTAAAAAATGTCCTTCAAGAAAATTTCAATATTTTTTGAACAGTAAATCACGATTAATATATTTTTTACACGATGACTAATTTACGAAAGACGTCTTATTCAAAAAGGTTCATTATTGTGGGACATAATAATTCCTTTGAAGTTAAAAAATATAGTTTTGCTTCGATGAATAATATAAGAAATATTACGTTGCAATACAAAAGATTTTAGTGCAACGCTTTGCTGCATATTTAGCACAGGCGACGCCACATGCGAATCTTTATTTTTCATTAAGGAGAGGTTTAAATTCTGACGCGTTTTAGTCATTAAATGGGGGGAGGGGTGGGAGAACAGCCTCCAAATCGCTAAATATATTTAAATGTTGAAATCATCCAAAAAGCAAAAATGTTATAATGTTCAATTTTTAGATTTTATCGTGATACAAAAATGTAAATGAATGAAGATGAAAATGAAGAATGAACCAAATTCTCAAATAATCTACTTTTTGAAAATATTTACTAGCAATTTCTAATCAAAAATCTTCAATATTTCAACCAATTTAATGTTACAAATAATTAGTAACATTAAATAAATATTCATTACGGAATAAAAAAGCATTGCATTTTTATTCATTCATTCATTTTTCATTTCTTACGCATTTAATTTAGAATAAATTTTTATATTTGTTTAAAAATAATTTCAAAGGGGGTGACTCTACCCTCCCCCCCCCCCCGCGAAGAAATTTATAGAGACATGCGCAAAATTCTTGTCGCAAAGTAGTGCAACAAACATAAAAGCGTCATATATTCGCAATTTGTTTTTCTTTGAGAAGGAAAATCATAAGATTATTATACTGCGAAACAGTGTTATGCGTTATGCCGTGAAAATGTAATCAAACGTTTCATAAGAGTTTATTGCAAATATTCTATATAATGGAAAAATAGAGTATTTAATATGGGGGTTAAACAAAACTATCTATATTTATAAAATAAAGATAGTTTTGTTTATTAAAATGAGCGTATAAAGTACGCGTTGTTGTTTAATAGTTTTGTGTGTGTTTTATCTGTTTGTTTGTCTGTCTGTTTGTTACTTTCTTTGCTTGTATGTTTGTTAGTTATCGCTTATTTGTTAATGTTGTAATTTTTTTCAAATTCTGAACAAAATTTAATTCGTCACGTTCTTTACATTTTATTTCCTGTCTGACTCAAAATTGTCAACATTTTCTCTTTCACAAAATCTAGAATAATTAATTCGACTAAATTAACTACATTCATTGTACACTCATTGCTAACTTTCATATGTACTAATTACATTTCTAATTAGCTATGCTTATTAATATGTGTAGAATGCAGCCAAATCCTTCCCTGCCGTGAAAAAATTAACCCCCCCTATTATGTCATTTATTTTATAACAGTAATAGTGATATAAATTTACAGTTGCGGGTCCGATGTGGCAGGGGGAAGGGGCAGTATCCCCCTTTATTCGATAATTTTTTTAATTCACAATGGGCCATTTGATAAAAGTTTGTAGCATGCTTAAAAACCATTTCTCTTACTTTATATAATATTCGCTTGATATAATAAATAACTTTTAATACTAGTAGCATTTTTTGAGCTGATGTGACTTTAAACAATAAAGAAATAGACAATATTTACGCCAACTCGAGTTAACTATAAAACAATTAAATATCCTTTCGTGCTGATGTGACATTAAGAAATAAGCAAAGCTGAGTTTTAATAAAATTAAAATAACGAAAATTTGGAACAAACCTGTTTGTTCGATGTCTGCCATTCGCTGGAATTCTAGCAGCCAGCTTCTAAAATCATTTTCATCGATTATCTGTTCCATATCCGCCGTGTGATTCTCTGGCTTCTTGTAACCGAACCTCTCAAAATATTGCTGATAAAATATAAAAAAAATCCACATGATCACAATAGATAACCACAATAGAGTTAAGTTTAACATCTGGATTAAAGTCTTATTAAATGATGTATCAGATGTAGCTGTCAATTTTGTTTTACTAAAGGGTGCAGCGAGTTAGAGAAATAGTTAGGTTTCTGGTATTCGAACCTGGATCTATCGCGTCCAAGTCAAGCGATCTAACACTTCTCAAACTAGCCTTGATAATAAATATCCAAAATAGAGTCTCTGTACTTGGACTCTATCACTTGTTGCACCCTTTAGTAAGACTTTAAACGGCCTTTCAGCAGTCTCAGTACTTGCAACACTGAATTATGATCAAACTAATTCAATCAATTTCCAAATATATTTCTGTATACAATTTATTACAATCAATTTATTAACAAATAAATATTATAGAAATATCTTTAGTAAAACTTACAACTGCTGCGTCCGGCGAGTCAACCACGGGTGCAGAATCTATTCTTACAATGCAAATAGAAATTGCCAACAACCCAATAACAACCAGTATATCTTGAATCTTCATTTTAAAGTCTCTAATTTTAAATTAGATACCTTTTTATTACTTTCAGCTTTTCCTTTAAAATGTTATTATTATTTCCAGACAACTTTTATAAAAGTTTTCCAAAAGCTAGAAATTGTAATCTTACTATTTTGAAACAACGTTTCAACTTTTCTATTATTGCACAACTTTAAAGAGTACAGTTTATACTATAACTCAATCTTATTCCTAAGATTTAGCTTTTTTTCTAATAATCTACCTATTAGACCTACTCTTGTAAGTCTGAATTGTGAATTTTAAATTCGAAAAAGTCCTAATTATAGTCGCAAGGAGTTACTCAAGTGTGAAACATACTCAGAAATAAATTAGAAAAGAATGCAGCGTGTTAAGTTAAAGGCCGGATATTATGTATAATAGACATTATGCGTGATTGTATTGAGCATGATTATAAGTTTTCTGTAGTGACTAGAACTTTATGACTAAATATGAATCATTGTAAATGGAACCTTACTGCGAATTTGAGTCCGTGTAGGGTAATTAGACGATTGCCAGGTTATTTTATATGTCGCCAGGTACTTGCCAAGTAGAAATAACGAAGAGATTAAAAATTATATAAATTATGGTACAGCGACAAAACGGCCAGAATACATTAACCCGACAAAACGGCCCCATATTGTATTTAATAAGCCTAAACCTAACTTCTTATTGAATATTTATCATGCTATACTGAATATTAACATTTAATAAATTATTTTCTAGCATCAATTAAAAATCTTAAAAACATATTTCATTACCAAGTGAAAAACATTTTGAATGCCAAGTAGAAATCGCCTAATTACCGCGTAAACATAATAGGGTAAATTTCACAAATCACAGTAGAAACACATGATGACTCAACAGATGGCAGCTTGCTGTGAATGATAAGTCTGGTACCATTGGGACACACCGTACAAAGCGTTCGTGACGCTTTCCTTTGTGTTTATTTTACTTAAAAAAGTCGCGCGCATGTCTTAAAAAATGAGAAAAAAGTTTGCGCTTAATATCTTTTGACTGTTTTGTAGAGTATTGCAAATTTATTCTCTAAAAACGCCTAAAGAATTATGAAGTTGAATTAGATGCAAAAAGTGGTTGAGAGTTTTTTAAATTAAGAGTTTAATTGTCGTTAGTCCAGGGGCCACGGGTAGTTTAGCCTTAAGGATAGTTTGTACACACTTTGTTTCCTTTATTACACCAAGTAATAATCTGCAAAAAATGGATTTAGTAGAAAGATAACAAGTTAAGACATTTAATAGAAAGTTATCACGTTTAACAATATTATATTGTAACTTTTTAATAAAACCTAGTCAATTAAAACTATATACTCTATATTGTCAATGTAACTCAGTATGTCAACATTTAATATAGTAACTCTGATTAGTTGAAGCTTATTGAGAAAGCGATAGAGCTCTGGACTCGAATCAAGCTTCGATTCCGCTGATAACTTATTATTTAATCTCTAACCCTTTAAATTTGATGCTCACTGTTAGATAAGCGAAAATGTGATTTTAATTCAAAGATAAATTTAAATTTGAGATAAGTATGCATTTCAAAATAAAAACGTTGATTGACAGTATACAAAAACAGTTAAAGACAATTTAAACAATAGTTTAAACAAGTATTGCAATTAAAAATTCAGTCGACAGAATATATAAAGATTAAAAAGTGTCTTGGTAATTGTGCATTGACACAAAAATAATTTACTGCAACCTTTAACATGAAGTTTAATAAAGTTTTGGTGACATTTATTCGATGACGATTAACTTTTAAAAATCGATCTTTTAAATGAAATTGAACACCTTTTTTAAAAGTTCTAGTGCAATATATGAATACGGTAATTCATGACGTATATAGATTGAAACGTTACTAAATTAATTAAATGCATATATGCGTCAGTGAAAGAACAGCGAAAGATTAAATTACATTAGGAGAGTTTTTCTCAGTGTTTTTTTAAAGATTTTTATTCACGATTTAAAAACAACATTAACACAACGATGTGCAATTATAAGTAACAGGGATAAAAACACTGATGTAATTAGTTCAAAAATATTCAACTAATTAACACAGTTACATATAGTAACTGTCTGTAACAATATTTACAATAATGATTTACTAGAAAACTTCTGCAAAATCAACAAACAAGCATATGCCAGCCTAATTTGCGTCATTACTAATGTTTGTATAGTCATTTTAAAATGCATTTTTTGTTATCATTTAACTGGGACATGCTGATTTTTAATCATATTGATCAAGTTACATTTGTAGAAACTATTATTAGTTAAACAGACACGAAGCATAATTCTGAGGTCGTTTTATATTTATGTGTATACAAAAATTGCAGTCAATTCAAGTGCATATTCATAAATTGTATAAAATGTTTAGTTACATATTCATTCCTATAGAAAAGATAGATATATTCATATGTATTATAAAAGATATATATTCTACAGTATGTATAAAATCATGTTGATGGGGAGGGGAAAATTGACCCCCATCATTTTAAAAGTAATAATTTCTAAATATAATTTAATAATTTGAAGCGCTCTGCAACCCGCTAGAAAAGGAAGGTTAGTTCGTTTATTTTCAGAAATCGTAACTTTTGTGTCGTGTGTTCGAAAAACGGATGGAATAGAAATAGAATGAGAAAATGAAACTTAAGATAGAAGAAGAAACCATTTTTGAAAAAATTGCCCCCCCCCCATTCGGTAAAAAGTTGAAATGACGTCCCGGGTACAAAAGATATATTCACACAATATAAAAGATCAATTTTTAAGTACATTATATTCTGGCCTACTCATAACATGACTGTACAGATTTCTTTGTTAAATAAAAGTTATCAATAATTATCGTAGACCTAATCTTGTTTTATCTTCTTTGAGTTTGTATTCTTTGTTGTTTCTTCTTCCTGTCGCGTTTTCTCACAGACACAATTTAAAAATGCAGCTAGGCCTTGCTTCTATCTAGCTCCGCCTATCGTTAAAATTAATTTGTCAATAATTTCGCCTTGGGTTCGTTAATTTAAGAACGTCATGTTAAGCAAACATTAATAGGTCTACATATCCTAACTCTAATTGCAAACTGTAATTCTAACTTTAATCCAAACATCTAAAAGGCAATAATAAAACTACTAAAGAAAGTCAAGTTTAACATTTGGGTTATCGTATTATATGAATGATGTTTCAGATATAGCTGTCAATTTAAACGTCTTACTAAAGGGTGCAGCAAGTTAGCGAAATAGTGTGCATTCACGAGAATCGAACCAGGACCTGTTGATCAGTCGAGTCCGCCGATTTAACTGCTCCGTTAATTAGGGTTAGAATTAAACTAATTAAAGTTTGCTAAATAATATTGATTTAGATTGACACAAACTATTGAGCTAAAGGGGTGGGACTTGTTAAAAGTTATGCCTCGTTGAAGAATTGTATCTTCATTATACTCTGTACATTCATTACATACAATCTATTTGTCATATAGTTTACATAATCTATTATATATGCTAGCTTTTTGTGTACAGGCATACTCATTGTTGTAAATGATACAAGTTGTGTGCAATGCACCCAATACAAGTGTCTGGGAATTCAGATTTTTGTTAATGGGGGGGAGGAAAATTTACACAAATCAACCCTTAAATTTGCTCCAGTTCTACATTTAAAAATTGATTTAACTGTAAAATTAATGCATTAAAGCTAAAATTAATTTATTAGCATAATATGTAGATTCTGTTAAAATAATTCTGAAAAATTCATTGTTTTCCATGATGAAGATATTAAAGATACGCAGTGTATAGTTGTATATATCATACGTATATATCTTTAATATGCAGTATTATATGCAGCTTATATTTCAATAACATATTTCTTTTTTAAGTTGAATATAATGCTATTAGAATTATATTGGTTCAAATTTGAGAAAATCTTTGAAATAAAAAAAATCACTGCAATTGTGGCTAAAATATTTATCTCTGTTAGGTTTAGAAACCCCCCCCCCCTCCCTCCCTCCGATACTCTATTAATTTCAAATCAAACTCGCTTTAATTGATACACAATTTTTTTATTATACTCGCACTTATTTCTGCCTAATCTTGCGCGTTGATCAGACACACTAATCATTTCTCTGATAGGTTATAATTCAACTTATAAATCATTATATCAATCTTTATGCAAAAACGTTGAGTTTCATTATTTGATAGTGTTTGACTTACGCAAAAGTAATCTCATAACGGCATTGTTACTAATCATTATAAATTCTTCTTAATTTATGAAAAAATATAAATTAAATCATAGTTTATTGTGATTCAATTTTTTTTGGCTAACTCGACTTTTTATTTGTAATTCGATTTAATCATTTTCTTAACACAAAAGACTTTCTTTGTTGCGTAAGAAAAGAATAAAATGTTCTTTGTTTCGTTTCATAGGTTTAATTTGAATTAATAAGCAGTTTTAATGGTATCACGTCAATCTATCACAAGACAATTAATCCCAGCTCAATTTTTCTCCGTCAATTAAACTCAGATGTAATTCATGAAATAATCAAGTTAAGGATAATTTTAAGTTTAACGCCTGGATTACAAAATTATATGAACGATGTCTCAGACGCAGCTGTAATTTAAGCGTCTTACTAAAGGGGGCAGCAAGCTAGTGATACAGTGAACTCTCCGGAATTTGAATCTGGATCTACCGACTTCGAATCCAGCGTTCTAACCACTTCACTAACGACCCATGACGCAGATCAAGAGCATCACTTGACCCTAAACTTTGGCTCCGTCAATTGGACCAAATTAATAGTTAGAAAGGTTATAAGGCAGCAGACTTGGGATAAGTTGACGAAGAGCTATTGAGACTAACTGACGCAAGATAAATTGACACTGAATTACTTAATTATTCAATTATTGTATTGTATGCGATTAAACAGAATATATAATTGTATACTGCCACATCTTTATTAATGGCAAATTGATAGCATTTAAATGATATAAGGCAAAGAATAATAAATTAAATGCAGAATTAATATATTACTATTAATATATAATTGTTGTTTGATTTGATCATTCAGATTCTATATTTCATTCAGTCTGATCAAATATTTACATGTATATAAATGATGAATAACTAGTACAATAATATTAAAATATAATCCATTTATATTATTGTCGTAACATTATACGACATTAATAGCAATAACAATAATTATTACTAATAATGACAGGAAAATGATTAAAAACACATACAGAAGTAATATAAGCATTTCTAGTCACAAGATGATAATGCAATATTATTTTAATGATTAACTCTATCGTGTAAACACTACAGAATATAATTCGTGAAGTTAATTACATAATTAATTCTAGTGTTGAGCCAATGTTCAACTGATTAGCATAAAACTGGTACAAACAACTTTTACTAAGTTGACTGTAACTTAGTCAATTGTTTATCATTTCTCTATGTGACCATAAATGGACGTGAAATGAGTGAAAGAATCAACAGATTTTGAATCATTTACCCAACAAACTTAATAATAATGAATTAATGTAGGCCTACCAACTAATGTATCCTTTTAATTAATGGTCTGTTTCAGGAACTTATAATAATTATACAATATTATATATATATATATATATATATACAAATTGAATATTTC
>JAQIXG010003245.1:0-15410 GCA_034700105.1 Oconnorella tubifera
CAAAGAATACTGTACTAGGAGCATAGAATCTAGCCTGCATTACATATAGAGTCAATCTTATCAAAGAATACTGTACTAGGAGCATAGAATCTAGCCTGCATTACATATAGAGTCAATCTTATCAAAGAATACTGTACTTGGAGCATAGAATTTAGCCTGTATTACATATAGTCAATCTTATCAAAGAATACTGCACCATAAGTACTATTTATACATTTATCCATCGGCATATTTTCAAACCTTTGACAGTTTTCACCATTTAAATATTTTAATTATGATTTTTTTCTATATAATGTGACCAAATATGTTTTATTCTGTACAAAAAACATTTCATCACTATATACAAATCTTCCCCCCCTCCCCCCTCCGCTATTAATTTCTATACAAACCATTTCAAAGAGAAGTCGTACAAGTTTCTCCGACTCCCCGTGGTATTTAGACGTAAGACTTGAAGCGGAGAGATTAAAGAAAGTTGTACCGCACTCCGTCGCTACAGCCTTGGCAAGTAGAGTCTTACCCGTACCAGGGGGACCTACCATCATTACTCCCTGTAGAACGGATATAGTTTAAGTTTAATGTCACGGATTATACAAATGATGTCGCAGACGTAGTTGTCAATTTAAGCGTCTTACTAAAGGGAAAAACAAACTTACTAAATGGAAAAATTGTTATTGCAAGAAATGTTTGTTATATACGTTAAATGTTTGCTGCACCCTCTGGTAAGATATTTAAATCGTTGGATAAGTCTGAGACAACATTCACATAACTTAATCCAACAATTAGACTTCATTTTGTTCAGCATAATGCAACACTCAATCAAACACCTGGCCTCTACACTGTAGTACCCCGTCTCATAGTGTTCATTTATTGTTCAATATTCACACCGCATTACAAGATTATTCAATTTCAAACTGAGATCGGAACCCATTTGTTGACAGAAAGACACTCTGTCAATGAGTCACTCGTACAAAATAAAATAAAAGAACAGAAAAAATGCAACAAAGTATTATTTTGCTAACACGCCCCACCCCTTTAGCCCAGCAGCCAATGTCACCATACTATTTAATATTCATTAAGATACTCCCACTGCTGTCAAATAACACCATTAGGCTAAAAGTTATCAACATAATGAAATATCTCCAATGAATTAACCAAACAAATGTAACTAGGGGGAGGAGCTTGTTAGAAATGCTACCTCCCTACAAAACGCCCTCCCTCACCTTCCAAGGTCGTCTGATTCCCTTAAAGAAGTCTGGCACAACAAGAGGCAACACAACGGCTTCTTGTAACAACTTCTTGGCTTCTGTTAAATCTGCTATGTCATCCCTAGTTGGTTTAAAGTAAACCAGAAACTGATAGCATACTTACATCAATTACATCAATAATTATCACAGTAAAATAAATACACTAGTAAGTTTGCCGATTAGTTTGTTAAAATCAAGTTATCTTAATCTTTATAAGCACAATAAAATTTAAAGTAAGGTCGAGAAGCATCTGAATGTTCTAATATCACAGTAATATGAAAAGGTATAAAGATCTTCGCTAACACAAGGATGTCGTCATAAACTAGTAATGATGACATCATATACTACTAATGATGACGTCACTAGTAATGACGATAGCAATGTTCCAATTCTTAACCAAATACCAATATATAGAGAAGAAAAAACGGTATCCAAAAAAATGTTTCATCAACTTCCAAGGATAATTAATGACATGTTATGAATGGGTAGAAAGAGAAAACAAAAGATGAGTGAACGATTGACTTATAATTCAGTGTATAAATAATTTTTCTTTATAAAAGACAGAACCAGAGACCGTACATAGTCTCAACTGATTTTTATTACCAAAAAGAAATGCAACAATTTCAATCAAAGAAAACTGACTTAATGACAATGATGCGGTAAGCGGTACGAAATTTTCAACAACTTCATCAAAGAGAATCATAGAGATCCACGCAAAATAAATTAAAGTCCAACAGCCTGATTACTACTAGCACAACATAGAAATGTTCCAATTCTCAAACCAAACATCAATTTATATATGATAACAAACGGTATATAAATTGTGCAACTGATATAAATATAAGTCTCAAATATACATTCAAAATAAAAACCCATTTCAATTAAATACATGACAAACAAAAGAAAAAAAGGTGTTATAATGACATTAAAGCCAAGAGTCTAATACAGACCAGTATACTTTAGGATTGCGTTGAACAATGTCACGTTCAAGATTAGACACAAGATCTTTATCATAACCAGACGGATTGAATCTCTCCTCACTACTGGCTGGTTGATCCTCCGCACACTGCAATAAAACGTTCGTTATTTCATTGTCAACACAACTAGCTGAGGTGGTGGAGCATCCTTCTAGCAACCAGTAGATCAAGGGTTCAATTCTTAGTCATTCTATAAGTTGTTCTAGTTCTATCAGTCGTTCTAGTTCTATCAGTTGTTCTAGTTCCATCAGTTGTTCTAGTCATTCTATAAAGCGTTCTATTACTGGGTCACTGATGGAACAATTTTTGAACTGATTTCAAACGTTCGATTAATGAATTCTGATTAATGAATTGGTTCTGCTGATAATAATGCTTTAATCCAATTTTCAAAATCTTTAGTTGTGTTGCTTAAAGCAACACAACTAAAGATTTTGAAAATTGGATTGGTTCTGCTGATAATAATGCTTTAATCCAATTTTCAAAATCTTTAGTTGTGTTGCTTAAAGCAATTATTATTATTAAAGCATTATTATCAGCAGAACCAATTGTTTAAAGTTAGATATTTTTTGTTGCCAAACATCACATCAGAACTTTCTTATTTAATGACAAATGACTTGAGTGCTTAGGAAGCAAGTGATGAGTGAACACTTGACTCATAACACAATTGACTCATTTTCCTTTAAAACTAACAGAACAAGTGGGTATAAAACTTCAGCTAATTTTTGTTCTCAAATGAATTCATAATTTATTAATAAGATTTCATGTTATGAATTTTTAAATTAATAAGTTTGAATGTAAAATATTTCACAGACTTTTTTCCCTGCCTTGTTAACCCCAGGCACCACCTTCTTTCCCTTGGCATCTACAGGCGCCGCCCCCCTGGCTGGCTGAGGGGCGGGGCCTGCAGGGTTATTGACACCCCCCACACCCGCCGGACGCCCCTTAAGTACGGGCTCTTTCTTTGCAGGCCTGGCCCCACGGACATTTGGTGACGGCCTATAAAAAAATTTGTAATCTATATATATATTTGTCAAAGTATGTTTGTTTGTTTGGGGTTGGCTCTGGCCCCATAAGAGTTGGTGGGCTGAAATTTTGCAACGAGGTCGGCATACTGGCTGGGGGTATAGTAGCGATAGTAAAAATGGACCAACTGCTCCCGTTTGCACAAGAATTTGTTAATTCAAATTCCCTTTATTTACACATTTATTTGCTTACTCCCGGCCGGGCAACGCCGGCCAGTGCAGCTAGTACTTAAATATTTGAAGTCATTAGATTTGCAATTGAAATAGATTTAACGTTTTTGTTATAATTTCATTGCTGAAAGACACTAAGTAAATATGTTACTTAGTGTTACAGAGAAAAAACAATTCATCAATATTCAATGATAACAAAACTCAACTATCATATCATTGATAGTTGATCATGCTGCGCATGTCACAACAATTTGTCTACTTTTTGTCTACTTTTGGTCTATGACACTACTTCTACAGACATATGGTCTACCGATATTTGATTTGTTCTACCAACATTTGGTTTACTGCAACATTATGGTTAGGGTTAGTGTAAACTGTACAGGCAAAGTTTAACATTACAGTTAAAGTTAAGGTTAAAGTATGGTTAGAGTTATGGCTAGGGTTAGAATGATTTTAAGGGTTACAGTTAAGGTAAAACAAATATCGATAAAAGTACTGTCATAGACCAAAAGTCTGTACATAGAAAAGTTAACACGAAAATGATGTCGTGAACTGAGACTCCAGATACCAACAAAAACTCGACTCTTACTAAATTATCTTCCTTTCAGACTGAAATAATTTTAAAGACAACATCAAAATTACATACAATGCACTTCTTGTCCAATGATACAAATTGAAATAAATGATTTTAATATAACACGAAAATAACCCAGCTGAGATCACTACCTTGCTTCAGCCGGCACAGGGGGCGGCCAGACGTCAGGGTCCCTGGTAGGCTCCTCATACTGCCTCACCTCGTCCCCCCGGGGGGCCCTTAGGTTGTCTGACTTTAAACTCGACAGTATTCTATTCAGATCTTTTACTACTTCACATTCTTGGGCAAGATCTTGACGAACCTGATGATTATATAAAATACAATATTTTAACCAATTTTACATCATGGTCTAAGGTTTAAGTTTAACGTCTGGATTACCGTATTATATGAATGATGTCTCAGACAAGGCTGTTAATTTAAGTATCTTACTAAAGGGTGCAGCGAGTTAGAGAGCTATCCGAGATTCAAATCTGGGCCTGTCGCGTCCGAGTCAAGCGCTCTAACCACTCCTCTTAACAAGTGATTAATATCACTTGATATTAATGATACAGTAACTGATCCATTCACTTTTAAGGACACCTTTTATGCAGTATCAACAATAACAAATAAATGTATAAAAACAACGTACAGAATCTGTTTTGTAAGATTATTTTATTCTATTATTTTTAAAAATTAATACTATAGAATAAATGTACTTTTTCTTATTTCTGACCCCGAAATTTTTATTATTTATTCAGAATTGTTTTCGTTCTTCAAATATGCGCATTAATTTTACTTCATTTCTTTAAAAAGTTCTATCAAGAATAACTCTTGTGTTATAAGTAAGAAAGACGTCTAATTAATGCATCTTACAAAAGGATGCAGCAAGTCCTAAATGACTGATCCACTTAAGTGAGCAATAAGTCATTGCCTCAACTTCACTTCATTCTCAATGAACATTTTTCATTTTTAGCTTTTTTCATAAGATTTCATATGTGTTCATTGTAAATGTGTACATAAGTTCACTGGCTGAGTGTGCCTGACAGCAAAAATCCAATCCAGGTTCAATTCCAGTACGAGTTCGCGATTTCGCTAACTCGCTGCACCCTTTAGTAAGACGCTTAAATCAACAGAGCTACATTTGCAGCATCATACGGTTTGTATCCAGATGTTAATCTTAAATTAATTACTATTTATTCTTGATTCAAATTATGATTATAATTACTAAATAATTGCTAATTATTCACTAAGTACCTGCATCCAAGCCTGTTTGCGCGACGTATCGTTAAGAGATACAATGTATTTCTGTATCTGAGTGAGTACAGCTTGATAATAGACGAGTGCACTGTCATAATTGCCTAACATCGCACATTCCCTTCCTAACTTTGTGTTCTCATTTATATCTGTCAATACTTGACTGCTGCTACTACTCATTGTGTCTGCAAGTAAATAAATCTACATTTATCACTTAACGTCACATCAGCACAAAACTGTTAATTATCTCGAATTTCAGTCCGAATATTTGTTTTAAATGTTGTTTTAAAAAAATTCATCTGCTGTTATAGAATTAAGAAGCCATAGACGTTAGTCTATTAGATCATTGAGTTTTCAATAAATCTAAGTTTCATTTATTTCTTATTTAACATTAGATAAACTTATCACTACATCAGCAGACAGATTACTTACTGACAAATGATTCAATTATAACAAAACAATAAATAAATAAATAAAGAACAAAATCAACCGTTCGGTTATCATAACAAACATTACACTTATATTTATTAATTTTTTTTACATTTATATTTATTAATTACACTTATATTTATTAATTAATGAATTGAATTAATTAATATTAATTATTAATTAATTCAATGGAATGCTTGCTTACATAGATAAATATCAGCTGTTTTACTAAATAATATCTAACACAACGTATAATTATATAACGATATTCTCTTATTCAAACATACTGCTCATATAATTCCCTTTCGACGCAAAACAAACCTAAAATTATTTACGAAAAAGAAATAATTTTATTTTTTATAATAAATAAAATAAAGTAAATTAAATTCTATGTTAAGATCTGTTGAGAATAGTCATCGAGATCTGAAACGATCTCTTTGAAATCTTGATAAAGGTTTTTTCCCAAGATCGAGACACTCGGAGACAGGGTCTATTTTTTCCTTCAGAGCCAAAAAAATTAACACATAAATAGATTCCAAATCAAAGATGTGATTATAAATTATAACAAATAAATTATTATTTAGTTGTACATTATGTATGCATGTGCGATTCTCCAAAAAAGCACAATGTAACTCATAAGTCGTAACATATTTAGCACGAACTCGTGCAGTTTATTAGCGATAATGTCCATCAGTATTGTCATTATTATTTGAATGGATTCAAATGTGAATGTTGAACCTTTAATATGAAACCCTAGTGTAATTGTTTGAAGATTATGGGCAAATTCTACTAACATTTTTATTTCCTACAATAAATTTTAGTACTAAAATCTTGATACTTAAATTTTAAAGTCGAATTCGTTTATAAGCAATTCAGTAACGAAATTTGGATCGAACATCAAGCAATTTAGCTGCGTAAATAAGCTTTATTAAATGTAATAAGTTATTTCAATAAATGTATCGAATCATCATATACAAGGCAATATCATATACCGCAATATTATATAAAAAACACATTTCTAACATATTCATAGAGATATTTATCATAATCGTCAACATTAATTTGATACAAGCAATAAATTGACTCAAGAAATCGTCATCATTTGTCAATTAAACATTTTAATTTGCGTTTTCAAATATCTTTCACTTATTTACGCGAATCTTCAATCAATCGCAAAAATTATAATATCTCAACTCGCACAGCGCACTTGCCAGCTATCAAACTCGCAGCCTACAGCCCAATAAAGCCTACAGCCCACAGCCCACCACAGCCCGCAGCCTATCGAGAATTCTCTCTCGAGTCTCAATCTGCCACTGCAGTAGCGGAGAGAAGAAATAAAATAATTCTGTCAGACATCACTGAGGGGGGGGGCGCCTCGCTCCTCATCCTCCTCCTCCTCCTCACAAAAATCACGCACTCACTACTTCACTTAAAATATAAAAATCGCTGCATTTTCTTTATTTTATCGTAAAAAGATCAAATTTATTCCTTTATTTGTTGCTATATCTAAGCTATGCAGCTGTTGGCCGTTGGGCTGTCTAACACTGGCCGCCGCTGTCTGTTGTACGCTATATGTATTAGCTTATTATTCTCTTTGTCATTACACATTCATTACATTCAGTCCCTAATTCAGTCCCTTACCATCCCTTCCGGCCCCCTCGTCGATCCCGTCCGCGTCCCTCGCGTCGCCCCGTCCACCCCGCCGTGCGACGACGCGACCCTGTAGGACGGGATTTGGACGCGCGTTCGATAGTTTAACGTCGTCCGTCTACCAGACGCGTTGTTTGACGCGCTCTCCGTGCGTGTGCGTGTGTGTGTAGTTGTCCGTGTGGTTGGCTGCGCGATTGACTGTGTCGATCAGCGTACCTGGAGTAGGACTAGGGGGGTGCGAGTATGGATCGTAAGCGGTCGGCGGCGACCGCGCGGACGTCCGTCGTGGCTGCGACGGTCGCGAGGGTCCCGGTCGTCCCTGTGTACAAAGACGCGTGGACCGTAGAGCGGGAGAGGGAGAGATTTCTGACCGAACTACAGAGGTTCCACGACGGACGAGGGTAAGTGATCTGGAGTGATAGAAAGTGATCTGCAGTGATGCGAAGTGATGGGAAGTGATGTGATTTAAAATGAGTGATTTAAATTGATACGAATTATGGCTTATATTGAGGATAATAGACTGCAACACAATATACAAAGATACGCGATGTGTGTGATTACTTTGTGGTTAATTTGTCAGTAAATAATCGCTGGGCATTGAATCTTAGTTTAGTTTAGTTCTTGCCATGTGATCAAAGATCTAGTTTTGATATTTCTTGTGATCAAAGATCTAGTTTATCTCTTGCCATGTGATCAAAGATCTAGCTTAGCTCTTGCAGTGTGATCAAAGATTTAGTTTAGCTTTTGTTATGTGATCAAAAATTTAGTTTATCTCTTAACATGTGATCGAAGATCTAGTTTAGCTCTTGCCATGTGATCAAAGATCTAGTTTAGCTCTTGCCATGTGATCGAAGATCTAGTTTAGCTCTTGCCATGTGATCGAAGATCTAGTTTAGCTCTTGCCATGTGATCAAAGATCTAGTTTAGCTTGTAACATGTGATCAAAGATCTAGTTTAGCTCTTAACATGTAATCAAAGATTTAGTTTAGCTCTTGCCATGTGATCAAAGATTTAGAATAATTATTGATCACTATCAGAATCTGTACAGTTGAGCAGATTTCTTGAGTTTTGCTTTAATTTTATCCTGTGCTTAGTCAAAAGCCAAATGTTATGTAATGTTGTCATTTGATGATAGTTTATTGTTTATCCAGACAATAATTACAACTAACAGATCTTTTAGCAATTAAAGATAAAGTATTTGTTGAGGGGTATTTTTGATAACATTATTGAAGTGAATTTTCCAGTTGTATGAATATACACAAAATCCTTGAAAATTTAAACATGTCAAATTATTTATTTTCAGTTTGATGATCCTTATTGTTTCCGTAAAAGTTTTTACAATGATATTATATTTAATGATTTATCTCATCAATCAAATGGTAGAGCAGCAAAGTAAGAAAATCAAATTAAAAAAAACAACAACAACAATAAAATGAAATTAGGTAACGTGTACAACCATTCTAGAGAAAGTGACAAAATATTGCCTACCGAAATAATTACAAATAAAAATTATGTACCTGAATTGTTGAAAATGAATATGAATTAATATATCCTTCGTTGTTTGTGATTTAATGAGCATTGTATTGTCTAGGTGTTTTTTCAGATATGCCATTGCATTGTGTGTTTAAGTGAGCCATCTATGGCGCCCTTGCAGTGGCTTTTAAACGGTACCCCGATAAAATGGCCCTGATTACATTAACCCGACAAATTGGCCTCGTTAATTTAATTAATAACCGTAACCATAATAAATACTAAACTAGCACTAACCGTAACTTCAATCGTGACCATCACCCCAATCTTAACCAAATCCCTAACTTTAAGAATTAATAATCGGGTGCATTTTGTCGAGACCATTTTGACAAGTCGTGCAGCTACACAAGTTTAATGTATTTGTTTCAGTTTGTTCTTCATATTCTGTATGTAAAAATAAGAAATGCTTTCTGAATATTTGCGTTCACGAATCAAATGAAAATATTACACGTAATATTATTAATATAACACTTATCATATTTGGTAAATCAATTTAAAGATTTAAAATTATTAGAATTTAGTCAGTTCCAGTATTTAACTTAAAGTGATCAGCCAATCAAAAAGTAAACGAGTGAATTTTAGCTTATATATATTTCACTATAAATGTTACAGACATAATGTGCATCGCAAGGATCTGTGTGTATATCATTGCATTTTAAATAAATTGGATGTCTAACTTTACCTGGTTGTATTTGCTACTAAAAAAATATGAAAATGTTTGACACCTTCAGTCATATTCAGTGAGAGAATACCTACTTTTGTAACTTGTTTAAATGTCATTTATATTGAAATTTTAATGATAATTTTTTAAACACATACTGTATAAAATACAAAGGGTTAAGAACACAAAGAGTTCAACATAAGCTTAAACTTAACTTTGACAATGACTATTTTTTCAAAGACTCGTTGTTGCGGTTAATGTTGACAGCGATTGTTTATAGGTTCTGCGACAACAAGTCTACAGACTTAGTCTACAGTCACTTGATTTACCCTAATCTTAATTCTAACCCTATCCTCACTAACCCTAGGCTTAACCCTAATGTTGGTAAACCAAATGTCTGTTGATCATATAATTGGTAGATCAATGTTTTTAGACGTAGTATCGTAGATCAAAAGTTTGTAGACGATTTTTGGTAACGCATTGTTTTTATGTTTCAGAACTCCCATACCTAGATGGCCAATGATTGGAGGCAAGCAGTTGGATCTCTTTAAACTCTACAACTATGTCACCCAGCTGGGAGGATGGGAAAAGGTAGATAGTAATAAAATAGCTTTCATATTTGCTTTTTATCATCACAACAGATAGCAATCTATAATAATAAGTTTCATGCAGTCTCCTGCTCCGCTCACTCGAATAGCATTATATATAAAGCGTTAGATATTATTCCTGCAGACGCTTCCGCTTTAAACAAAAAGACAATTTCTTTGATTATAATCGTTAGGTTAGGTTAAGTCCTTTCCGATTCTAGAACTCTTCCACCCCCGTCCGTGGACGGGCTTTTCGCTTGTAATTAAATAAAGGACTAAATAATTTATCATTAACAAGAAAGATTGTGTAGTGTTTTAGTATTCACTCATTTCTTGGTTTCTTCACACCTAGTTTGCAATAAATAAGTAAATAGCATTTATTGTGCTGATGTGACATCAAGTAGTTAAACATCATTTTATAGGTTTTTTTGTAATAAAGCAGACAAACATCGTATAAATGACTTCATTCATTTTAATGGCTAAAAAGATATATGACGTAGAAGAATGAGGCCAACAGGGCAACATGTATTTATAACAGAACTTGGTTTCAAATATAGCAAAATAAAACTATATATATTTAATTTAGTTTTATTCTAGCCTTATTTTAAATATGAAATATGGTATATTTACCTATTGAAGATACTTGCAGTAACTTAATTTGATGCTTCAAACGTTTTATGTGATCAGATTTCTGAATATTTCACTTAATAACTAATAACTAAAGTAGATGAGTGTCCTTTTGATGTGTTACACAGCAAGTAACACATCAAAAAGGCTACAATTTTTGTGAAGTTAGAAAATTTGTTACTTAAAATATTTAGAATAACGCAAAAGATTTAAAATTCATCGTTCTTATATATCTGGAATCATCATTGTCTAAGATACATTGTTTTATTTTCAACATAAAATATACTGAAACAATATTGCTAAATGTGTCAATATTGTTATAACTATTCGGTAATAAGGAGAGTAAGAGGCTAGTATAAAGCTACAGTAAATGCAAATATATGTAAGACTTTGAAACACAGTGACAGAGTTAAATATAAGATTCTTGATGTAGATCATTATGCTACACAAGGGGAGTCAGGAAATGATATAATATAAAATAACTATTCAATAGTGCAGATAATTAATGTGCAAGAAATTTCATAAATGGTCATAAGTTTTGTATATATTTTCTGTCATTAATGTTGGTATTATTATACGTTGTTACTAAACAAAAAACTGATAGAATTAATTATTGGCAAAAGGCTAATCTAGTGTACTGAGAATCAATGCATCTCAGTAAAAAAATTAAATTTATAAGTAATTATCAACAATAATTATCGAGTATTGTATGAAACGTGTAAACCTTCAATTATTAATTTCAGTAGTAAAATGTGTATGTAAATAGAATTTAAAAGCTGGAGAAGATTTGTGAATTTTTAAATCTAATTTTGAGTTTATAATTTGCACAATCACTTTTTTCTCATAACATTTTATACTAGCTGTACTTTGAACATATAGTAGATTGATTTATTTACATGCCAACTTAAAATGATTGTCTTTGATGTTGTGATCTTTTATTTATGAAGTTTCTGAATAAAGTGTATAAAGTAAAATTGATTTACACATTATAGATTTCACTGGAAAGACATAGAGCATATTATTGTGTACATTTTGTACATGTGCTACTATTCCCGTATTTAGCAGAAATCAGTTGTAGCTTTATATATACACGGCTACATTTTTTTACGTCTACTTTCTAACCTCAACCATAAGTTACCCTCTGTGCCCTAACCCTAATTCTATAGTTTACTGTTTTAAGAATCAGTATTCTCTTGTCTCTTGGTTTCTACACACCCAGTTCATTGGATATCATTCTTTTTGTGCTGATGTGACATTAAGCGACAGACAAATAATCCCCAGTTTGATATTGTATGTACAATACTATGAAGCGCGTATATAATGTATAGTAAATAAGTCACAGTTTGATTGACATGTTGGTTACAGGACTTGTGGGCGGGGAGGGTTACGAAGCCTTGCTGCAGCCATTTGTGTACTTTTCTCATTTACCCCAGAAGCAAACAATTAATTTATATTTGTTACAAACTTATGTTTAAAAAGTTATTCTTTCAATTTTTATTTCAAATTATTGCAAAAAATTAATGAAATAAATCCTTCTGAATGCAAGAGTTCTAAAATGCAGCCAAGTTATGAAGAAAATTGTAAGCAAATCAGCTTAATGACTAGCATTGATAGTCATGCAGGACAGATGAGCTAATGAAATAGAAAGTGAAGATATTTGCTGGTGCTGCTTATCATGGGGAAAGTCCTCTATGCTGTATACTGCTTACTACTCGTCTGTCATTGGCTAAGCAACTGACCAATGAGATTGTTTGTTTTGATTCTCATGAATGAACTGATAGTGCATTGAGTTGTATGAATACAGTGTTATTCTGTTACTGAGCTAATTACTGATGGCCTTGTGTAGAATTAATGTTATTGCAGATTATTTCTTTAGATTTTGATCAAGTAAAGCGAATACTGCTTTGTACTATTTTTTGATCATGATTAAACTGATCCTTACTTACTGGCATCTTTTTGTGCTGATGTACTGTTAAGTTGTTATTTGTACTTATGTGATGTTCTTATTGTACTTTAAGTACTACAAGAAACTCAGTTTAGTTCCTTGTAGTCCATTGAAATATTTATTGCATTAATTTTGAGAGAGATTATTAAAGAATTTGTTTGTTATCAGCTTTTTCATACATTGTTTCTGTATAAAGTTGTTTTGTACTATATTCACTCAGTTTTTATTACAAAAAAATCCTTTGTATAACAGCCTTCAGTTATCATCTGTTATCAAATATAAATGTTATGAATAAACTTGTAAAAGTAAAGTAGTAATCAATTACTAAAACTGAAATTACTTTATACTGTATCTAATAGTTCATACCATTTGAAATGATTAATTGACCCTGACTGATAAGTTAAGCTTGGGGTTAGGATTCGCGTTAGTGTTAAGGTTAATTTTACGATTGATTAGGTTGATTTTATGATTAGAGTTAGTAAATGCATTGTCATGACTTATTTGTTGGTTAATGTATTTGAGCGTATTTATTGGGTTAGCATATATATAAGGTTGATTTGTTGGGTATATGTATCCAGATCAATTTGTCAGGTTAATGTATCCAGAGTAATTGTCTGGTTAATGGATATATTGCTAATTTATCCGGTTAATGTATTCATGGCAAATTTTGTTGTGATATCAGTTTATTCTGTACTTGTTTAAATTATTTGATGTTGTCTTACATTGTAGGTGACACTTGAGGAACAGTGGTCAGATGTTTTACAGCATATGAATCTTCCAAGCGCTTGTTCCAATCTAGATCATGGAATTAAACAAATCTATATACGGTAAACAGTCCAATCTTTTACTTATAGTTAAATTGGATTTTGCTTTATATACTTATTAATCTCAATAGAAAATACTAATTGTATAAACATTAATGTCTAAGAAAGCTTCGCTTACAGACAATTAAAATCTCCAATACTTCCCCAATTATTGGCTTGAATTGCTTGAACTTATTAACTTAAAATAAAATATTTTATTTCTTATAAATATGTCAACTAAAATTGAAAGGAAAGTTTATTTTGCTACTGAAATAACAGCAATAAAAAACAAGTTATTACTTACTATTAGTGATATTTGGTAATTCTTTCAGTCAATGGTTACCCTAACCTAAACTGGAATTCCTTAGGTCCTTACCTAACCTACCCACCAGCTAATATTATCTTGGCAATAATCAACAAGCAAGTACGCTCTCATACATTGACACCATAAATGGATGATACTAGATCATAATTTCTTTCATATTTTCTAATTTCTTTTACACTAATGACAGTGTAAATGACACTGTTATGCTGTTTTTTGTGTTCAGACTTCTTCACTTGTACGAGAAAACTGATCATTTCAAGATAGACCCAGACGCAAGAGATGAGACGACAGACCTTGAGGACATGCCGTCTGCTCGTAAGAAAGCTGCAACCACTGGCACTGTGGGTAGCATAGCTCTCACTTATAACTATCAGCAACATAATCTTACTGGTAAGTTGTGTACTGTATGTCATTTACGCTTTTGTATCATTTACGTAAATCAATTGATATGTGCTTGGACAATGATTGAATGATCAACTGATCAACTATTGTTTATCAACAAATTATAAATTATTGATCATTGGATCTATTGTCATGATTGATATGTCTTGGATTGAGAGTCAATGGATCATCAATTATAATTATTGATCAATAGATCATCAATTGTTGATCAATGGATCATAACGTCATAATCAGTGATCATAACGTAATAATCAGTGATTATGACGTTATGATCCAATGATTAACAATGGATGATCCAATGATTAACAATGGATGATCCATTGATTTACAATTGATGATCTAGTGATTCACTAGACCATCAATTGTAAATCAATGGATCATCAATTGACAAATCAATAGATCATCATTTGTTGATCAATGGATCATCAATGTTTAATCACCCACTAGATCATCATTTGTTGATTAATGGATTATCAATAAATTATTCATGTATTTCACACTTTTATTCTCTATCACTATTTAGCAGGTAATACTGAAATAAGAGTGATATATTGTAATAAAATGAATTTATTGTATTTACAAGTAGATTAAATATTATCATACTAATTCATAATTTTATTCATTTGGATTTTTTATTGTAATTTTTACAAAAAATAAATTGACATTCACAGAAAATTCACTAACAATTTCTACGTTTTTCCTAAGTCTGAGAAGATGGGATTTTCTAAATGAAATTTTTTCGTGTCTTAAATTTATTGCACGTATTATTTTGAAAACTAAGCAAATACTATGCATAAACATAAGAAAAACTGTAAGCAGTTTAACTCTAAAGCTAGAACTATATCGTTATCACAGATGCAGCGCGTGAGTTCCTTGGTCTAAGTAAAGAACCCTCTAGTCGTCAGCCTGACTACACTCACTTAGAGCGTTCTCTCATGTCTGGCCTGCCGAATGAAGTAGACTTTGCTTTCAATGTGTGTCTTCTGTTGTCCACTGAATGTGATCAGACGTTGAAGGGAAGCAAAGGTCTGCGCGTGGTTGAACTGATGCTCTCTCATGTCGGCATTCTTAAAGAAGGTAAGTCATGGACTTACTATACTATATATACTATACTATACTATACTAAAAACATACTATAGAAATATATACTATAAACCTTAACTTTAAAAGATTGGCAAGTTCATAAAATATTTGTAAGTCATGGACTTA
>JAQIXG010003246.1:0-15410 GCA_034700105.1 Oconnorella tubifera
GTTGAGCAAATTGTGACGCAAGTGACGACCAGCACTGCGTTTGCAGGTCAAACCATGGTGACCCAACTTGTCAACTGTTGACCCAACTGTCCATGGTGACCCAACTTATCAACAGTTTTTGTAATTAATCTTTAAAAATTATTTTTATTTGTCACTATTTTGCTTATAATTCGATCAGTTTTTATTTGCGACAAGAAATTGTTGGATATTCTTGTAGCCCTCGCCGAGACGAATCTAAAGGTATATAACATTATACTGAGTCCCGATGGGACCCCTTCGGAATAGCAACCAAAATTTCACCTCTAATATATTTTTTGGAAAGTTAAATTCATTTTATCTTAGATATCATGTTAGAAGCTTTGTTAAGACTCTAAAAATGTTATAATTGTTAGGAAAGTTGTTAAACTTTGATCCGTTCCCTTCGAGGAATTGAAGGCTGGTAAATGAGAGTTAATTTCCGTCTCTCAAAAATTATGAATTTTTGAAATATAGATTGCACAATCTATAAGAAAATATTTTCCCCGTTTCCCAATTTCCTCGTACCCCTTAAATTTCTTCTCTTTTATATTTATCATTGGCTTTTTGCCTTCTGTACTAGATTTTTTCAGCTCTCTGCACTTATTAATCATAGGTTTCAGATATTCCCTTCCGGAAGTTAAAATTTATGTTAATTAAAAAAATACATATTTTTTTATAAAAAATATTTTATAAAATGTAAATAGTAAACAAATCGAGACAACTTTAAAAGAATCAGCAATAGTTCTGCGAGAACTCGAGAGTTTCAACATTAGAGTTGAAAAAAGTAGTTCCCAACTCTCGAGCTTATCAACTCTAGAGTTAACGCATTATTGGTGAGATGGATTATTGGTGAATTGCTGACTGTTATCAATTGAGTTAGTTTAGACTTGTAAATTCGTAGAAAGAAACAGTTACTAATATCAATTAATCCATTGCTGTTCAACATTGTCAGTGCAAAGAAAATTTAACTTGATTTAAGCCTAGACGATCAACAGCTTCGTAATATATCCATATGCATTGAACATCTCTGTTCAATCTTAGCCGATATAGAGTCAAATTGTCGCATCACATTTTCGAAAAAATTGTCACAAGGTCAGTTTAAATTTTTAGGTTTGCTGCCAAACTCAAACATTTAAAAATAACAAAAATGCGATTAAAGAAAAATTGGCTATTCAAAAGATAGCCAATTTTTTTTCGTATTTTCAAAAATAGAGTAATTTTGTAATTATTTTGATTAGGTTTTATTAAATTAAACTCAATTCTATTTTTTATTTCTTGTAATGGTCCAGTGATGAAAAACGGTCATCTGGTTTTACCTAATGCATAATTTTTGAAATTTTCTACTTTATCGATAAAATTGCGCAAAATGAAGCTTACATAAGCGAAAAATGATTTGTTTTAAAGTTAATTTATAAAACAATAATAAGAATTTGTATCAATAAAAGAATTTATAATGATGATATAAGAATTTATTTCAATAAAAAGATTAAATGGATGACAGCGGTTGATTGAATCAAAATTTATTTTCATGATACTAATTAATTGACAAATGTTAATTAAATGGTACTCTTATTTATTCTTACAGTGATATAAACCTTTATTATTTTCCTTCGTTAATTTTTGCTAGCTATTGCTCAGTGGCTAGTTTTACTAATTTTTTTTTTATAATATTTGTTCTAGATTTATCAGTAATCCATTTCCTAAGTTTTTCATAATATCACGTCTGCGATGCCTCGACGGTTAAATCCCGCAAAAAGACGTAAACTGTCAAAAGATCACGAAACTCCTCCCAATCAGGATGCAGTTATCACTAGAAGTCACTCTGTAAATCTACCATTTTCAACCCAATCTCTAAACCCGCTTTGGATTTGTGATCTAAATGATCACAAATCCAATGAATTTACACCGTCAAGTCCAGGTAACAAGTTCAATTCCAATGAGCCGATTGATTATCTGTCTAATCTCTCGATGGAGCTGCTATGCCAGATTCTTGACTACCTCCCCCTGCGCGATATCATGCGTTCAGAACGCGCTTGCAAACGCATGCGCGATGCCGTTACCCTTCATCTCCGGCTAATCATGGCGGTAGATTTTACCGACGGAGTGATCTACGATTACATGCCGTCAGAGTTCACCGACGATACCCTGCAGAAGTTTTTGAGGCGCTGTCCGGAACTGATGTTCATTTACGGGTTCCACCCGTTTAACGATAGCTTATATCGACGGCAAAAACGTAAAGCAAATACTTTAAGCGTCCCTGGTGTGGTGTCAGCATTGCAGCAGGTGTTACATTTACAAGGTATTGAGACATCGAATATATTCATCCTGCAAGCCGTGCTTAGTTATCTGCCGAATGTACAGATTCTGGGAAAGTTTAAGAATCGAAGGGGACAGTTTCCACCGCTGGAGGAAAATCGGATATCTTTAACGCGTAATCCACAGGTCTGTTGGACCGGAATTTGATTAGTTTTTGAAAACCATTGTAGGAATAGAGTAATGTCAAGGTTTGTTAGAGAATTGGTTAGAGCGCTGGATTTGATATCGATAGGTCCAGGTTTGAATACGAGATATTTCTCTAAGCTGCACCCTTTAGTAAGGTGCTTAAATTAACAGCTATGTCTTCGACATCATTCATATAATATGGTAATCCAGACATTAAACGTAATCTTAACCTTAATGGAGTTATTTATTAATATTAAATATATAAATGGTATCTTAGAGGAATATTTTATAAATGATTGAAAATAATATCATTTTGTTTATTTGAGGAATAATTTATATAATTAATTTAGATTATGTTTATTCAAAAGAATGAACGCGTTTCAAATTAAATATTACATTTCACTTTGACAAATAATGAGTATTGTATTATTCATGAAATATTTTTTCATTACTTTAATGTAAACTTTGTAAGTATATTTAGTTAGTATATTGCTATTAGCAAGTAAATTTATTTTTTTTAACTTTAAATGTTGAATTTTATATAATATATAAAGTTGTTATCATTAATCGGACTGTTTATATTGTATATATATATATATATATTATACCATATGATATAATTATATGCCTGTATTATACCATATCAATTTCCTTAGTCCTGATTTTAGGTTGTAATCTTAAATCTTGTCGGTGTAATTCTTCCTTGCTTGCCTCGCATGGAGTCAGTCAAGCATCTCAACTTGAAGTGGGTCAAGTTCACTGATGCGCATCCGTTCAGAGACTTTGCAGCGAAGAACCTTCGTACGTTTGTCATGAACAATTGTAGTGGTCCAGTGAACGCTCTTAAGTATGTTCCTCTTATAACCAGTCTCGCTGCAGCAAGATCTCTCGCACGACTTGAACTCGTGCGTGTGCCTTTTCTAGGTATGTCTATTTTATATAGAAATTAGATAAGTTTATATTTTATATCCGGATTACAGTTTATGAATGATGATTTTTAAACAGTAAAAATAAGACTAATTAGATAAATTCATCTAGATTACTGTATATGAATGATAATTTAGAGATGGAAAAAGCAGCAGATTTCAGGATTTGAGTTGAATCTGGGACATGTTGATTCAGAGTCTGGTGCATGTCCAATTGGTGGATAAAGTTTGACTTGATGTTTTCAATGATTAAAATGATATTTGTATTTTTTTCCTTTTTGCATTAATTTGCAGTTTGGCTGCAGAATACATATAATTAACTTAATAAAAGATAAATAATCTATAGTATAGTGACGATATAGTCATCATTTGTCAATTTAGTAAATTACTACATGTATAGCAAATGTTTTGTTATACAGCAAATCTATCAGTTGAATTTATGTATCTGTTGATTTATTTTCTTTTGTTTTGTTTGAATTTTTATTTTCCAGGAGGCTTGATTCAGCATGTAGTAGAGGACAGTTGGCGTACTATGGGCTTCCGGTCTCTGCAGAAGATTCTACTCGCAGCGTGCAAACACGTCATTGAAATAGACTTGGGATATCTGACCATAACTTGTTGCAATAGGTGCTTGTTAGCTTTAACACAAATATTTCATCTTTGTTGTAATTAGTTGTTTAACTTTTTGGTGTAATACTTTTGCAGATGAGATTACTTAGATATAAGTTTTTATTCCCATTTGGGAATCTAATTTTATAAGCTATTGTTTTCTCAATGGAAAATTATTTATTTCAACGTGTTAATAGTTAATTTTTAGCTTATCGCTTGGTTACAGCACGCCTAGTTTACAACTTGTCACTTAATAGAGTCTTTGAGCTGATGTGACATTACGAAAGAAGTATACAGTCTATTATTTATTGAGGAATTTTAAATTTGAAAACTTTATTCAATTCTGAATACTGGCACAATGTTTTAAAAAATTAATGAGAATAATTTTCTATTTCAAATTTTAAATATTAAAAATTATCATGCGTAAAATTTCCGTATCATCTATTGTAAATTGTATTATATTCTTTGAAATAAATAAATCTTATTATTAACATCGTAATTACAGTAATGACTTTACTTTTGCTGAAATACAATGAGTTCATAATTTGAAATGAATAAACTTGATGTTGCCAGTTATTTTAATTTGTTTCACTATTGCACATAACCCTTAACCTATTTATTCAGAGCTTGCTCGAGCTTACTATTGTGCTAAGATTTGACTACCTTATATGAAAGTCTGGCTTGTATATAATCTATCTGTTAGCTTTATTGTGATAAAATAGTTCTTTTAATATATATAAAGTGTACCGTCAATGTATTGAACAGGTTAGAAGCGATTGTAGTTCAGTCATCTCTAACTAAAGACAGCTTTTTTGCATCGTTGAGTTTGGCCAATGTTCAGTTTCCCAACATGGAGTCTCTAGTTCTTGGATTTATTGATGATTTCCCGCCTCCTGGTCTCAATAGATTTAAATCTTATTACTTGAACTCTTAATACTAATTATTACTATTTGCTTTATTTTTCCAAAGTCATTGATGTTTTCATTTCTTTCTGTGTTATCATTTGTTTTTTATTATTATAGTCTCCTTTGGTTTTCGTGTGGTACTGTATTGTATCTTTATTTTTACATGCAGTTAAAAGATTGTGTAAATATGTAGCTATATTTCACGCATTACAGTAATTTAAGCGTTTAGCATTTCATTGATTTCAGTCACTGACTGCTTTAATAATTTAATTATAAATAATTATATTGAAAAACAACTATTTATACTATCAGTAGATTTATACTTAATTTGTTTAACTTTTGAAATAACTTTAAATAAGTTTTATAGTTCATTCTTTATAATCTGTTTAATTATATAATTATTATTCCTATTCAACGATAATTGAAAATGTATGAAATTCAAGTTTAACTTCTTCATTACCAGTTATTAATTATATGTAGCTGCTAGTTAAAGAACCTCACTAAAGGATGCAGCAAGTTAGAGCAATATTGCTCTCCAGTTGACTCAAACCCTTGATATATTTGTTCTTAAACCTATGCTCTAACTATTTTACCAGTGATCTTTGATAATTAATTATGTTTCGTGTATGTTTTTAAATATTTAACAAAAAACTGGACTAAAAGTAAAACGTGGTAAAAATCATTGTTTTGTCGGTTTACCAGGCAAATGGACCCCAGAGATGCTGTCAGGTTATGGCTTGGCTGAAGTCACTGAATGTCCGGCTAACATCACTGATAACGGTGTTTCAACTGCTGGTAAAATATTCCGTAATCTGAAATCACTGACGATATCCAACTGTCCTCATCTTCATTCTCCAACCACTTGGCTTGTTCCAGGTTTGAGTAATTTATAGTTTTTCTAGTCGTGCTGGTGTTTTACGTGATCTTTCTGGTGTTTAAGTGATTTAACGTAATTTAATGTGATGATTGCTAAGTCAGTATTGACCAGTAGACAAAAGGGAAGAAAGACTATGACTTATATTAACCCCCAATTATTCCTTAATATAAGATCAAGTTTAACTTTGAAACTTGTTACAGTATAACTAGACGCATTATAATCTGATAAACCATTCCATGTATAAATAACCCTATTAGCAGTGTTCTTTTTATAGAAATTGTATTTTAATAGTATATGGTGATGACGGGAAAATATCCAGATGACATTTACGAGTTAAGATTATGTTAGGGGTTAAAGTGTGGGCTTCGAATAGTATGAATATACGAATATGCGAATATTTGTATTCTACGTATATACTTCTTATATTACTATGAATCTATGCCATTGTATATGATTACTATGGAATACTGATCTGATGCTTGTAGGTTTTTGTTATGGATTGATGCAATTTTGTAAAATTTTATAACTGATGTAAATGTTTAGATTTATCTAGCCTTCATCAAGTGTAATAAAATGACATTAAATGTTAAGAGTTATAATAATGATAATGTGCAGCTAATATCTATTATCATAAATTTCTGCATCAAGGTCTGAATTTAATTAAAAGAAACTATAGTATCAGTTAAGTAAAGTATATCACAGGCAATTAATTTTTGAAAGTTTAGTCGGTATTTATACAAAGTTACATTACGAATAAAAAGTTATCAAATCGCTTCAGGTCAGATTTCAATGTCGTGTCTAAAGGAGTTGCATTTAAGTCGATGTCACGCAATTCGTTTGAGTGATTTCAATGAAATGATACAACTTCTGCCGTCACTGGAGTCACTCCACTTGGAGCAAATGTTCCGGGAACCTCCCAAGGGTTGCTCCAGGTGATTTCTGTTGTGATTTACATTTGGGTTAAACTTTTAAACTGTTTTTCATTGTTTTTCATTCCGTTCAACGGGTTATCTCTTTTAACCCAAATGTAATTTACATTTTGTTAAATTTTTAAATTGTCTTTCTTTCGGAGTGGATAATCTGTAATTTCCAGTAAATGTTCTTTGATATAACTTATGTTTGTTTTATTTTGTACAAATTATAATTGTTGCAATTTAGCAATTTTTAATGATTTTAATTTGTCGTAATATTAAACAAAGTAATCAAATAATTTGACAAATTTATGACATAAGCAAATGAATTATGACCTAAACAAACTTAACTAATCAGATTAATAATTACAGAGAAGTTATTGTCTAATATTTAGCTAATTTATTATTCATTAATAATTATTCACAATGATAATTTGATTAGTTATAATTTCTCTAGAGTTGGGTTAAGTGCGGGAACTGGACTTGGAGTCTCATCTGCTCTAGTGGCTAACACTGGCATTGATCCGGCTAATTTAAACGTAAACAATGCAGCACCAGCGAATCAGAATGCAGCTGACAACGCAGCACCGGCGAATCAGAATGCAGCTGACAACGCTGCACTGGCGAATCAGAATGCAGCTGACAATGCTGCACCAGCGAATCAGAATGCAGCTGACAATGCTGCACTAGCGAATCAGAACGCAGCTAATAATGCGTCATCAGCGAATCCAAATGTACCAATTAACGCTGAATTATCGAATCAAGACGCATTAAACAATTCAGCCAATCACAACACTGATAACAATATTGCGACGAATCAGAACAGAGATGATAATTCTCAACCAGCGAATCAACTTGCTGATGATAACATTCAGTTAGGCGCTCAAAACACATCGGATGTTATTTTAACATCTCAAAATAATACCGACATTAAAGAATCTAGTCCGGATAAAACTAAGTTTGATTGTAAACAGATGGAATCGGCTGATGCTGAGTGTATGGATATAGATACAGAGTCTGATTTGAAATCAAATTCATTAACTGTTTCGAATGAGCAGTCTGCAGCCAGTAATTGTAATGTTTCATTTGATGAATCGAAAGATCCAGGCTCCTTTAGCGCGAGTAGTAAATACAAATACACAGTTTGCAGCATGAAAGTTTCAGGTTTTGCCGACGATTCTATTAGTAACTATGTAGATTGTTCCGGTGATCTTCCTTGCTGCTCGCGTACTACTGGTATTGAAGAAAGAAATAATGATATTCAAAAGCTTAACGAATCTGAAGTACCTTGTGAGAATGAAATTGTTGAATGTTCATCTCATTCAGATCGTTGTTTATGCATGGTCAAAGGATCAGCAGAATCCTCACAATGCGTTTGCTCTGAAAATCAAACTAATTCTACAGACAGTTCTGACAACATCGCAATAGAGGCTGATGCTTCACGAAGCGTAAAATTGCGTCCACTGAGAAAAACCGCTCGAATGTGTGCTTCCTCTTCTTTCTCTGTCTCTCCATCTTGCTCACTACGAACAGGTAGTGTTGAGACAAGGAAGGGGAAAAGTTTATTAGGTAACAAGAAGGGTATAGTGAAACGCACTAGTATGAATAACGCTGCGTCACCACCACCGAGTAAAGTGAGTCAGGCTTGCCAGGCAGTCAGTGAGGATATCAGAGATTCGGCTAAAAATGCAAAGTTAGGTAAGTCAACCACATCGTCAGATGTGAAGAGCGAATCGTTGGGTTTGGTGGAACAAAAACCTCCGAGTGGAATCAGTTTAAAGTCAGATTGCATAGGTGAAAATGTTTCTGAAATGGAATATTGTAGTGAAATGATTCCTAAGACTGATTTTAGGAATGTAGTGATGGTGGATAAAGCTACGAGTACAAGTGATCCTGTGTTGGAGAGTGATCACAAGCAGGTTTGGATCTCTTTTTTTATACTTATAGTTTTGTTTATGTTGTTCAGCATACTTTCTTGATGTCATAAAGCCTGTAAACTATTTAGAGTCCAGTTTAATGATTAATTATTTATTTCTTATTTATTTAAGTTTAATGGCTGGATTGCTCTATTTTATGATCGATTTATTTTATCTGGACTCTTTTTTTGTGTCTGTTGACATTCTTTGATCTGTGTTTTTCTTTAAATATAGATCATGAAAGTTTAAGTTGTTGTTTAGGTATATTAAATTTTTTCGTTTGTTATAAATACAAGGCAGGAAGGGACATTGGGAATAAAAGGGAGGGAAGTGTATGCAAAAATTGATTGCATTTGCTTGTATTAATTGATTCAGGTGTTGAACATTGCCTCTGCATCATTGATTAACATCAGTTTACATCAAGTTGGTATTACAGACATTGTCATACATTTATGCCCAAAACTGCAAATGCTAAATGGTACATAGATTGTTTTATAAATAATTAATATTTAGTTTAAAACTTCTATTGCTGTATGCTTTTTCTATAATATTGTTGAGTATAATATTATTATCTATTTTACTTTTCTGTATTTAAGATATTCGAAGTAAACTTGTAGTGATCTTATAATTTGATATATTTCTTATTTCGTCAACTTACAAAACTAAAGCATTGACTTTCATTAAAATAAACCATTGGAGAATATTACTGTATTCCTGTATAAGCATTATTATATTATTATATTCCACTTTTGAATTTTATTCTAATTACTTTGGGGAAGTGGTTCTATTAAGAAGATATATTAAATCACAATGTACATAAAAAATGAGTGAAACCTTGAAAATTCTTGATTGCAAGTTATAATTAGTTGTAATATTACTGTTTGACAGGATCTGCATGTCGAGTGCTCGTTAATGTAAATGTGATCAATGCTCCAAAGTTGCATCAGATTTCATTTGTTCAATGCAGAAAACTTGATCACAACAATCTTGTAGATAATATCTGTAGTCTTTCATCTGAGAGAAATAAGTTTATCTTTCTTCGGCCTATGATCAATGTACGAAATAGCTTTTATTTAATGCATTTAATGATCTATTATTTTGTTAAATAAGTTGTTTATTTTCATTCTCACCCTGTTGGCAGAATGCAATTGGTTTACATGAGCAAATTAAAGCAAATACTAAATAAAACATTGCATATAGCTGATGAATCCAGTGGACTAGTTTTTATATATACGTTTTGAACAATTTTAATTGATACAAGAGAATTTTTTAAAAGCTTATTTCTTAATTTTAAGTCAAAAAGAAAAGCAAATAGTAACTTCATAAAAATTACAATATCGTCATAACTAGCTGCAAAATAATCATTGCTATATCACTTGTCAGCAATATACCAGTTCTATGTATTACTATTATATCATATCTGCAAATCTAGTATATCAATAGAATGTAATTATTATACTGAAGTCCTAAATTTTACAGATTTTCTACAAGTATTAAATTAGACTAATATTTCGTCTCTTTTCAAATATTATACAGTACAATGAGGTCGCCATGATGACGCATATTTTTGGATCTCCGAAATACAACTATCACTTGGCTCTCATCCATGATAGCATTGCTGCTGATCATATAATGCCTAATAAGCTGCGCTCAGCTGCTTGGTTAGAAATTGTAGCCAATGTCAACTCGTAAGTCATACAGTCTTCTATCTTGTAAAAATTTCATTTTTTTTCCGTGAATTGTTTCATGTTCGTTAAACTTAAAATAATGTTACAGTGTGAATATATTGTGAATATATTTTATATCATTTTATTACTGAATATATTATGTGTATTGTATATTATTATTATTGAATATATTATCTATTATTTATTATAGTATATTTATTTCTTTCTTTTATTATAGTATATTTATTGGTATGTGCTGTTTTAGCATCACCATTTGGTGCAGAAAGTTTTTGGTGCCGCCCATTTTTTGCATCATTCTAACCCCTACTCTATTTTAATTTATACATGCCACCCTAAATGAGTTCATAAACACTTCTCTAACCTTAAATATGCTTTATAAACTAAAAACGTGGCTGATATCAATGTCCAACAGTAATCTCATAGCATCTTATTTTCGTAAACTTATTTACTATTTAATTATTTTAATGAAATATTATTAAATATCGTTTACACAGTGAATTGTTGCGGAGGGATGGTTTTATTCGAGCGGACAGACGAACTGATACGAGTGTCTCTGAATATCCATGGAATAGAAACTTGTACACAGTACACGGTGAGCTTTTCTTCTTATTGTACAACTTTTTATTTTAAATTTTTAGATTTTCAATACTAAAATGTTATAATAGCCTTTATTTTGAAGATATATTATAATGTTTCTTCTATAGATGTTGAGTTCTAACGTTAAACTATATTTGCACTGAGGCGAAATATTAAATAGTTGTGATTTGGAGACTTTTGACTTGACATTTTTTGCTTGTGACTTTATTTGATATGAAAATTTGAATTGAAGACTTTGCTATTTGATCTATCATTTATCGTTGTAAACTTAAAGAAATATTTGCTGGTGGTAGGTTATGCTGGTCAGCCTGATGATTGTGATTGGAAAATGATCTCAGATCTTCCTTGGATTAGAACACTTAGTGTCGCTCCACCTAGATCTGATCTTATGGGTAAAACTGGTAAGTTTATTATTTTTGAAAATCTGCAAGTCTTTAAATTTATTTTTCCATCAAATTGACTTAGATCTTTGATTCATTTTATATATGGTATAAGTTATACAGCAACGATATAACTGATATATAGTCAGTTATATATAGTGATATGTAGTCTGCATATTTGTTTTTCTCATTTAATTCATATCAGTTGACAGAACACAAATGAACTCATGAAAGCCTGTATGATATAAAGTTTGTGCACTAGTGTGACTGATTATTGATAGGGTGCACATTTGGCAGCTGGATCAGTCACAGAGTAGCTGATCCAGCTGTTGTGTAACTATCTGATGAACACAGCCTTATTTGATGGAACATTTAGTCAAGTGTTTCATCAAATAAAAGAATCTTTTCTTTAATTTCTGACTTTGATGACAGTTCCTTTAAATATCAATAAATAATGTTGCTATAAAAAATTCAGATTTTTAGGTTGGTAAATAATCTGCTTCATTGATTAACAAGCTTACATTTTTAATATTCTAGGTATAAAAGTTTAAGAAAAGTAAGTCAAAGTTGTCGCTGCTTGATTAGTCCCATAAACCATATTGTTTACTTTTAAAATGCAATGTTAAATTGTAGATCATAATTAAAGTACACTAGTTTTAGTAGTTTAAATCTTTATGTATCCTTTTCTATAGGAAAAATTTTAAATTGTATTTCTATTCTCTATCTATATATCCTATGAATAAATTTTATCCTGATTTTCTTGTTTTGTGTATTTAGCAAACGATGGATTATATAATCCAAGTGCAATGGGGCACCTTCAATCTAAAACTTGCTTTAATTTGCTCGAGTACGATATTGCAGAGGCTTGCGAGAGTCATTTGCCTTTGTTTTCAAATTGCGTTATGGTATATGTCAGCACTTGTGATCTCAATCGTCCTTCTTCTTATGATCCATACATTTAAATCTAACTTTCTAGAACTTATTATCTTTTTTCAGTGCTCTTGTTTGTTTCTTTTTCTTTCTCTTTCTTTCTTTTTTTCTTTCTTTCTTTCTCTTACGTTCGAATTATAATTTTGTCAACTTTTTGAATTATAATTTGTTTTATTAACTATTTGAGGTTAAAATTTATCAGAAGTTTGAGACAGATGGATGATCAGTTGAAAGTTTGATAAATTTGTAGTTCTAGCTTTTTGTATCAATTGAAGATTTTAATTTACAGGTTCTTCTTTTTATGATAATATGCCTAATAATTTTAATGATTTTCATTTTATATGACTTGAAAGAAGATTTATATTTTATATTGTAAATAATTTCAATTTATTATGACTAAAGTGTTTATTATTTCTGCAATTAAATGCTGAGTTAAAAGCAAATTACAAAGTATTGCATTTAGTGTTGCGATATCTGTTGTCATTTCTATGCTTCAGTACAGTATTTTTGTTTCATATAGGTTATACTGTAAATATTTACTTTTATAAGTTGAAATAAAATGTAATTGTATCATTATGCACAATTTTCTTAACTGTGATAAGGTTGAATCTAACTGAATTTTATTTGAAAATCTTGCCTTATGATAGAATAATGCCTAATTGCTATCAAGCTTACAGTAAAACTTTAAAGCGTATTCCCGTTGTAATCCACACTGCAGATATATTTTTAAAAAATGAACTACATGCAAAAGGCACGTTTTCAAAAGCAAAAAATTCATGATCATGATTTTATTGGATAATCATTCAAAAATACAAATAATTTTATAAAATAAATGTAAATTACAAAATGTTGAATAATTGAAGTGAAATGGAATACGATTTAATGGAATATTGTAATACGTTTTAAAATCCTTCTCAGAAATTTCACCGGTTGATTGAGACTAATATTTACACTCAATTTTATGAAACTCGAAAGTGCTTTTAGGTATGAACGTTTTTAAAGCACCACTGCTACAGATCCTGATATTCTTGTTTTTTCACATTACTCGGAGCGAAAAGCTTTACAAGTAAAAATATAACACCAGCCAGACCAAGTGCTAATATAATGCCACCTATAAAAGAGGCCACATCAAATCGTCTACCTCCATTCTGACAGGTTTTATCCCAAGTGCTGTGATTGGATGACACTGTGGTCATATTGGTTTCCTTAATCCAGTCAGTGGTGCCTGCTGTTATTATTGTAGACTGGGTGGTTATTGGTGTGATTATATATGAAGGTAAAGTGGTTGTATTTAAATGAACAGTAGTTGTATCCAAGTTTGCTGAAATTATATTCAAATGTGGAGTAGTTGTATCCAGATGTGCTGTAGTTGTATTGAAATGTGCGGTAGTTGTATCCAACTGAACAGTTGTTGTATCTCGAAGTGCAGTCGTAGTTTCATTTAATATTGCTGGTACCGGTATTGCTGTAACTGTTGTTGAGGTTTGTTGAATATCAGTGGATATGATAGATGTGATTCGTGCAACATTTTCTGTCAACAAATTGGGATATGTAGTTGTTACAACAGATGATACTGTAGTTGATGTTGTTGTGGAACCTGGGAACAAATACATTATAATATTTAATGTTTATTTGTATACGTTTAATAAGTATACAGTAATATTAAACACAAAATGTTACAGAAATTATTGTATATTAAGTTCACACATAAAATTTATCAACGTATGTTATATCAGTTTATATAATCTACATTAGCCTATTCTATAAGAACTGTCAGCAGTACCTATTGAAAATACATTTAATATATAACAAAACTTTACAAAAGCATTCCAATATATTCATGATATTAAGCATTAACCAAACTTATATTATAATACTAATGCTTAATTAGATATTAACTGTGCTATAAAAATAAAGTGTACGTTTAATTATAATCTTGACTGCTTACTCTGATCAGGAGCAACGCTGTTTCCATTCGACAATGTCAATCCTAAACTAAGTATCAATATCAACTTGAAAACGTTCATTACTATTCCTTTAGTTAATATAAATTAAGTAAACACTTAAGTTTATTAGATCCTTTAGTATTAATGTTCTCTTAACTTTCTGTAATTTTTTCGTTTACGTCTTTTTACATCTGTGACAAAATTTATACAGCTTCTCGTGTCAATATTATTAATTTAAGTTTGCACTCTATCGATTTTTTATGCTCTGCACATGGCCTGTCTGCCGAGTCATTTTTTTGTCCTACATTAGGCTGTATTAGGCGAATTGATTAGATCTTGGGGAGCAATAGATTGCTGAGCAATTCTAAATTACAATAATTACTATACTGACTTACAGTAGGCCATCACAATATGTCTCATTTTGTTGTGTTACTATATTTATAGAGGCTGCTTGGCTTAAGATAACGGCATCTAAAAATCACTGATGTTACTGTTTATATCGTCATTTTGTAAAGTTAAAAACATTGATTAAGGTAGTTTTATAGGATCAAAATCAATACTGAGCTATTTTCTGGAGATCATACAAATTATAGTACAGTGATTGGAAGAAGACTTCTGGAGCATCAAGATCAAGTCAGTTACTTTCAATGGACCGTTGGCAATTTATTTCCAAAACGGTTCGACTGTCGAGACGAGATGCATCATGCAGGCGATGTGATCACGATCTTTTTATTCAAGTGGAAATCAAACTTAACCTTGAATTTAATAAATTAAATATAATTAGTACTATAAACAATTTGAAAGTTTTATTTAGAATTTATTTATACATAGGCCTGCATAAAAAAATGTATTTAAAAATTAAATATCTAAGTTTACATTTTAATTTTGTCGTTTCAGTTGGTACACCTGCAATAAAATCGTTTCGTATACTGTACTTCTAACGCACCGTACGTTGTCAGATACCTGACAATTCCGAGGTGCGGTATGGATACAGTCTACGACAGACACTTTAAAGATAGAGCAAAAAAATGAGTTTTTAACTTATCTTTAAAGTAACGAATATCTTTGATGATTTTGAGACACTCGGGCAGACCATTCCAGATCTTCTCTGCTGCGCAGGTGAATGACTGCTGCCCAAGTTTCGTTTTTATTTCCGACGGCTTGGTGAGGCGATACTGACCCGATGAACGGAGGTGTCGCGTGGGTTGATACGTTCTAGCCAGTTCAACGAGGTACTGTGGTTGTTGCTGCTGTAGGACTTTGTG
>JAQIXG010003247.1:0-15408 GCA_034700105.1 Oconnorella tubifera
TCTCTCTCTCTCTCTCTCCTACTATAAATATCTCTCTCAATTAGATCTCTGACTCTCATAATTATAACTGTTTGATAATTATTTTTAAAATATATCCATTTATAATTATTAAATGCATTCATGTTGGATTTATAGGCCTACATTAAATTTAAATTAAATTCAAAATTCTGCCAAAATTAAATATCTTCAATCTTATTTACACGAATATAAATATAGCAATGTCATAAGTAGTACATTTTTTCGTAAAAATGTATTCAAATTTTAAATATTAGGGTTACCTTTATATTTATTAAATTTTAATGCTAGAGACCTAGTCTAAATGGAAAACCTTGCTATTTGAATTTATTTATTTAATTTAAATTATCATATTTCTGACAAAATGTCACGCAACGCTGCGTTCACTTACAACGTCAACGACAAGAATCAGTCAAGCGTGGAGGATCAACCGCCTAATGGTAGTGTGACGTCATTAAACGTGACGTCAGGGGAGTGTGGGGGTGGGGGGGCAAATAGAAGGGTGGGACAGGTGGACCAACTGATGCCCTCGCCCCCCAAGTCACCTAGTCTAAGGAGCGATAAGGTAGAGAGGGGGGGGGTGATAAATTTGATTTTAATAATTTTATTTATTGTCCATTAAAATACATTTTTAAGAGGGGGGGGGGGGTAATTTTTTTGTTGAATCATCGTGTAAGGCCTATTACAATATATTATGAAGAGGGGGAAGGGGGTGATTTTGTTTTTTAGTTTTATTTATCGTGTATTTTCATTAATTTTTAAGAGGGAGTGGGTAGATTTGATAACATTTTCATTTATCGTGTGTTGTAATGTACTTTGATGACGGTGTGGGGGGGGGGGGTATTTTTTGTTAATTTATCATATATTATTTTGAGAAGAAGAGGGGGGGGTAGCATTATTACGTATCGTGTTATAATTTATTTTGCAGTTACTATCATTTTATTTGTTTAATTTTTGTCTTGTATTATTATTCATCATTTGTTTAATGAATTCAAGTATTAAGTTCAATCTAAAATTTGTTTTTATTATCTGTAAAATGCCTGTCTAATGTGCATCTGTCCGTCTGTGTGCATATCTGACTGTGCGTTTCCTTTGACAGTAATTCTATGTTATTCAATTTTCTATTTTATTGTTATTTTGTTATTTCAGTTTGCAGTGCCGGATTAAACATTTAGGGGGCCCTGTGCGGCTGTGCCAAAAAAAATCTAGGGCCCCTTTTGCCAGGCATAATTTTATCTCAAAAATTAAACCTCTGAAAACTACATTTTTAAAGAGTCTTTCCTCTAGGTATTTAGTCAAATTTGAGATCAATAGAATAATCTGAATAGATGTATAATGAACAAAGAAATGAGAAAAATATTTATTTAGAAAGATTGATCATTGATAAAATAAATTAACTAAAAAAATGAGTCCCGGGGGCCCCATAAAATCTCGGGGCCCTGTGCCAAGGCACAGTTGACACAATGGATAATCCGGCCCTGTCAGTTTGAAATCACAAGATAACTGTTTAAAATAAAATTCATATATTTCCTGAATTCTATTAAATTTTAATTAAAGAAATCAATGCAACACAATATTAACTATTTTTATTCGCAAGGTGGCGCATCGTTCATTCTTTTACATGAACTATATCTAGATAAAATATTCACAAATTAACAATTAATTAACTATAAAATCTTTATTTAAAAGCGTAACTTTAACCTATAATGTGACATACATATAATATATAATTGTGTTTAATTTTCTATAGTTAAGCTTTTATCTATTAATATACAGACATTATAAATTATTATATTCCTTATCGCCATCTATGAAATTAAAATACATTTATTAAATACATGATACGTTTAAGATAATGCTACATAAATATGATCCATTATACATATTATCTATGTTATATTATAGCCCTACATATTATTTATATTATATTATACATATTATAGATATTATACGTTAAATTATACATATTATTAATGTTACATTATATATACTATACATAAACCTTACGATTTCACTAAATTTTTACATATTTCTTATATATCTACTAAAAAAGGACGTTAATAGAACACTTTGGTTATTTTAGAAAACGTACAAAATGATTACGATTAATGATATACAGTATACACCATCTTGCTTTACAACACCGTAACTGGCCTTTTCTCTAGATTTTATTGGCATCTAGCATATCCTAAACATTTATACATAAAGTATTATAATCAAACTTAGTAAATTGTCATTTTTTGGAGCAACTTCAATAAATTATAATTCGTTAGTATATAATGATGTAGTCAATAAAATATTAAATTCCGTGACCGGTCAAAACGGCCCAGACAAATGGCCCCCCCCCGATATTCTCACGGTTATGGTTGGAGTTATAAGATACGGGTTGGGGTTAGGATTGAAGTAAGGGTTAGTGCTAGGGTTTGGGTTCAGTTTAGAGTTAGTTATAGGGTTAAGGTTATTAAATGAATTGACGGGGCCGCTTTGTCGGGTTAATGTATTCGGGGCCGTTTTGTCGGGTTAATGTATTCGGGGCCGTTTTGTCGGGTTAATGTATTCGGGGCCGTTTTGTCTGCGTGCCTTTATTAAATTCACATCATGTTATATAAATTTAAAACTGCATTATGCTGAATTGTTACCTTTATCGCTGCGTTTTTTATGCGGCTTAACATCAGCATAACGGGGCATGCATGCAGCATTCGCTGAAATTCAACATAAAAATTTAGAAAATAATAAAAATAGTAATAAATAATAATAATAATAAATATATTTATTTAATTATTTTCTGCTACTTATAGAACTTGAATGTGAATTCTTGAATTCTGTTTATTTGATGTATATTTCTTTTTTTTGAGACGAATAAAAGAGTTATATAATATGACTTACTTTCGTTAATGATATCAATGGTAGAATAATAAGAAACTACATACAGGCCTAGAATATAATCGCATAACAGTAATAGCATGACCCGTCAAAACGGCCCGGACTAATGGGCCCCAACATTCTTAGGATTAGAGTTGCAGTTAGGATGCGGGTTAGGCTTAGGATCGAAATAAGAGTAAGTGCTAGAGTTTGGGTTAAGTTTAGAGTTAGTTACGGTTAAGAGTTAGTTAGGGTTATTGAATGAATTGACGGGGCCGTTTTGTCGGGTTAATGTATTCGGGCCGTTTTGTCGGGTTAATGTAACTTTTTTTCGTTTGGTCGGGGTACCGGTAATAGCTATTTTAATAGACAAAAACTGCATAATATTTAATTTTACCATAGCGTAAACAGTGAACATTAATCATATAACTTGAGCAAATCTTTTGCAATTGCAACTGTTAAATTGTCTAAAATTCCTTGATTTATTTACAATAATTTACAATGGTCTTTCAGAAAATGGAAAACTCAAGATAATATCAGTTTCAGTATTAGGCTTTGAAACAATTATTAATGATTATTATTATAGCTGAATAAAAACGATAAAATAGAGTAATTATATTGTAATATCTAGAATCATCTCACGTTTGTTTGATGAAGATAGGCGTGCTCTACGTATAAGTTAACAGTAATTATGATATATAATGTTAATGCTAACGATATGAACGCTACAAGCTTATATAATATTATAATCTCATTTATCTGTAAATATTAACCTCGAGCAAACTCTCATTATCTGGCGTCATAATATTATAATTGATTAGCTACTAGTCTTACTCGATATAGGCCTGCTTAGATACTAATGTTAGATCTATTTGATTTTCTTAATCAATCAATATAATTCAACATTTTCAAATATCAATTACTATGCTATTTATTTTCAATGCAGGTTAAATTGCGAAAGTTAAAATATTACACAATATTTTTTGATCCAAATTGATATTTATTACCACATTGACAAAATTAAATTATTTAGCAAATACCATGAAAAGTATCTGTAGTTTGACTTGAATGAATTGGTCGATTATCTGTTTGAACAATGTCGTTCGACGACGAATTAGTAGTAGATTTGAAGCAACACGATGAATCTATAGTCGAAATAAATAGACTATTTAATGACAGAGCTTGTGATAATATTATAATTTCATGTCAATTATTAATTATACAAATAATGTAGTTAATTATACTAGTAATGTAGTTAATTATACAAGTAATGTAGTTAATTATACAAATAATGTAGTTAATTATAAAAGTAATATTTTATTTAGTAATATAATAATTATAAGGCTTGAGTTGTATATAGATAAATTCAGACTTATTTTTCTGTAACATAACAAAAACTGAAGTTTGTTATAGCTAATTTTTTTAGACTATCGCTTCTAGAATTTTGTTGTATCTTTATTAACGATTTTGTCTACATATTAAAAACTTGACATTAGGCCTACAATACAATGATTATCATTTGAACGTATACATCTGAAACTAGATCACGTATATCTTACGTCAAGACGTCAGAGAAGTGGTTAGAGCGCTGGATTCGAAATCGACAGGTCCAGGTTCGAATCCCGGAGAGCTCTCTATTTCTCTAACTAGTTGCACCCTTTAGTAATACGCTTAAATTGACGGCTACGTCTGAGACATCGTTCGTATAATACGATAATCCCGACGTTAAACTTAACCTTATTTATCATACAATGCTACTACGGAGAATCTTACTTTTTATCAAGATAACTGTAGCTACGAGACACATTATTAAAGCGGTCCCAGCAATAACTATTGACACTTGTAATGCCCAACCCATCTGTAGACCTTCTACCATCGCTTTATAAATTATAACTCAATGTTACTATATATTATAATGTTACCAGTCAAAACGGCCCCGCCAAATCGGCCCAGACTATTAATTTTTACGCTTAGGGTTGGAGTTAATGTTAGGCTTAAGGTTAGAATTGAAGTTAGGGTTAGTACTAGGGTTATGGTTAGGTTTAGGGTTAGTTAGGGTTTTGGTTATTAAATGAATGGACGGGCTGATTTGCCGGGTTAATGTATTCGGGGCCGTTTTGTCGGGTTAATGTATTCGGGCCGTTTTGTCGGGTTAATGTATTCGGGCCGTTTTGTCGGGTTAATGTATTCGGGCCGTTTTGTCGGGTTAAAGTATTCGAGGCCGTTTTGTCGGGTTAATGTATTCGGGGCCGTTTTGTCGGGGTACTATATTTTACTCCATATAATAATATATGACAGGTTATTTAACATTACAGTTCAATTCAGGATCGATTACAGCTTATTTTATATTAAAAACGACAAATAAAGTGCGGTAGGCTTATACAATAAATAATATAGTACTAGAAAAATTTAAATACGTTTAAATCATTTATTAATTTCTATATAATATTATAAATCTGAATCAATGAGTACTAATAGAAAAACATGTACTAATATTTATATAACTTAATCAATTAACTTACTATAATAGGATTAAGTATAAATATGCTTACTTACTATATACATACTTATTACTTACTTACTTTATATGAACATTTAAGTAAGTATATAATCATTCAATGCAAAATGATTCTATACTTACTATATACATACTTACTTCTTACACACTTTATATGATTAAATCCAAACTGATTTTATACTTACCTACTATGGGATCATCTTTAATCATCATCTTCTTCCAATCTATATTGATTCCCACTTCAGTTTCATACACTGGCGGTGACGTATAATCATTATAAGGCGCATTTTCTAGCGTAAAAAATGTTCTACAAATCATCAAATTATTAGCTCGTATACTCTCTTCTAATTTCTTGACTTTGTAAGAGTAAGTTATCTGTCTAGTACAGGAATGAAAGCGATTGATAGAAGTGTTACTTTCTGGTGAAAGAATCTTTTTATCAAACACGCATTGAATTACAGGAGACCAGAAACTAGAGAACGAAACAGAGCAATTGACCGTGGAGTAATCGTGGTCGATAATTGTAGAACAATTGAGTGGTTTTTCTAGAAAACAATAATTGAAATAACTAAAAAGCAAAGTTACGAATTATAGCAGTTATTGTGCTCAGTAAGGAAGAATCGTCTTCGAGCCATCTTGCCTACTAAGGAACTCGCCTACTGGGATCTCGCCTACTGGGATCTCGCCTACTAGGGATCTCGCCTACTGGGGATCTCGCCTACTGGGATCTCGCCTACTGAGGATCTCGCCTACTGGAGATCCCCGGTAGGCGAGATTCTCAGTAGGCGAGTTCTCCAGTAGGCGAGTTGACTTGACCCCGGCAGAAGCAGCTCAAAAATATACCAGAAATAACGAAAATAACAAAACAACTAACTAACTACTAAACTACTATTAGTAACTTACTAATTATATAACTTTTTACAATTTAGATCATAAACACCAGTAATATTTACCAATAACAATTAGTAGGAATCGCTGAAATCTATTGTCAACTGGTTCAACGCATTGATATTCGCCTGCATCGCTGGTTGAAACAGACGATATTTTCAAAACAACCCAAGTATCAGAAACATATACAGAGAATCCACTTAAATATTCGTCAATTCGTGAATCGTCTGCAATGACTTGCATTTGATTGGTTGTACCAAATGAAAACTTCCAAATCATATTTGATCCCAAATTTTTTCGACAAGGAAACTCAACCGTAGAGCCAGTTGTTACCGCGTGATTTACTAAATAGTTAGGATTGTAATCATCTGTAAACAAAGTTACAAGAACTTAACTAGTTTTGTTTTTCAATAGACTTTAAAAGTTCAGTCTATAATTCTTTATAATAAATTGTGTGTATTAATTTTCATTCAATATTATTATTTAAAAAAATCAAATTTAATAATTAAATATACAATAGTTAAATATACAGAAGTTCAATATACAATGGTTCAATAATAATGAATTATATACAATATACGAAAAGTTAAAAGTTTGAACAAGTTTGGCAAATAAAAATGTTGACAAACGCTCACACAATTATATATTAATTGATTACATTTTGGAAATCACATTCAAATTTTCTCAAAAATTGTGAAATGAATTATTCATTATATTGTATTATTAGTAACTGTAACTTACTAAAAGAAATTGTGAAATAACTATTCGTAAAATGTATTCGCAGATCACAATGAACCAATACAATCTAGAATTATAGCCTACAAATTAACTTTATATTCAATATATCAAGTAAATATTGTAAAATATTGTAATAAAATGTCAATTATGATTTTACAATTGATTTTACAATATCTAATATTTGGTATAATACCTATAACTTTGAACTGTTTCTGAGTTATAATATTATTTGTTTCAGCGTTTAGACACGTGTAAATTCCCGAGTCTCTTATTCTTATAGACAAAAAAGTCAACTTCCAGGAATTCTTTTTTGTTTTATTCATTTGATAAAAATTCACATCTGCATAGGATTCACTAAATCTCGAAGAATAGATTAGATAATATTCTGATGCATCTTTTCCATCTGGTAGAAATCTCCATACAGGGTAGGTTTGGTTTATCGCCTTGCAAATAATTTTTTGCGTTGATCCAATTTGAATAGTTTTGATGGGGGCCAGCACTCGGGCGAGCACTTTCATTTTATGATCTACACACAATATTATAAACAAGACAAAGATAAATACAAAAATATCAATCAAAAAATCAAAAGATCCATTTGTATATGTAGATCATCAGATGTTAGGGTTATTGTTCATACAGTGTAATAATAGTAATTATTGTGATGTACACATTTTAGCAATTTTAACATAATATTATTGAATTTCAGTTTATAGGCATAGTTATATATAGATTTATGAAAATGTTGCCAACGTTGACGATAATTAATTATTTAAACAAAGTTTTTAAAATTTAAATTTAAATTTGAATAGACTTGCCATTGGTCCAAAGACAAGATAGGACTACAACGATGACGCAATATTGCAACGTTATAGTATGACGTTTGTCTGCGTAAAACTCCTTTAGAAAATGTAGCAGCAAATCTGGCAGCATCTTAATCAACAGATTCATACAATATTCTTTAGAATATTTTAAATATTAAGTACAGGTTTAATTTATTGTTAATTTATTATCAATTTATAGTTACAACATAACACATCACTCAATTCGTTTATATTTAGTAGCCGAGTGATTTACAGGAAGCTACTAGGTATAATAGCTAATTAATTAATTAATATATAAGCTTATATTGTGGCGTAACCAGGAATTGAGGAAGGGGGGGGGGGAGTTTTCCTCCTAATTTTTTGGATTGAAGAATTTTTTTGTTATTGTATTTTGTTTTCCAATTAAATGTATTTGGTCTCAAAATATCCAGCGCAAAAAACTGCATTGCATTGTCTCATGGGGGGGGGGAGTTTAGACATGTGTGTCTAGATGTCTGTCTGTTTGTACCTCTCTAGGTGACTGTGTTTATACGCGTGGTGTTTCTCAAGTTAGGAGAGATAGATACAGTCAAGGAATGTTTCGCTGCTGATGCCTTCATTCAAGCGAAGTGGCGCGAGGCTAAACTTGACACCATGGAAGACTTGGTGGGTTCGAAATACCACGGGGGCTCTAACACCCCCCCCTTCAAAAATTAAATAGAAATTTTATTTTTGTGTTAGTTTTATGTTTTGTTCATTATTAATTCATTTTAATCCGGTGTGAAGTGGCGTTAATTAAAATAGATAAAATTGTAAAAAAATGTAATTAAGCATGAATTGGAATTTAATTTTACGAAGCATGGCTTGATTAACAGGGTTATAGTTATTTCATTTATAGTAATTCACACCACCCTCACCCCCTCCCACCCCCACCACCCCCCACACACAAACCCCAACTACCGCTATGTTTTAACTAAACTTTTGTCATAACTAAATCTGATTAAAATTCACTGTCGTCTGTGGCATAAAATGTCTCATTTAAATTAATACTAAAAGGTGCAGCTATCAATCATTTTATAATATTGAAATCATGTAATTTTCTAACTCTCATTCTGAATTCAATTAATCTCTTAATTATGTTACTCCTATCGTGCGCATTGAGATTCATTCGCTTGTATCTAGAACGTGAATAAGATTCAATGGGACTCATATTGGAACCCTAAGCTCTACATAGACAACACAGTGGGGGACCCAAAGGAGACCCTGTGGAGGACCCTGGTGTTCAACGCCAACCAGGAGGCCTTCGTCTACGAGCGCAGGAGGATCAAAGGGGTCTTTCTGGAGAACATGGAACTAGATCAGTTCCCGTTTGATACCCAGGTTAACATCATTTAAATGACTAGTGCGTCTGATCAACACAATATGTTTACATAAAGTACCTGATCTTTGTGATTTATGCTCTTAACCCACAATACATTATAAAATAATTGTTTAACCCTAACCCTAAACTTTTTATTTATAACTTTTGCTCCTAACGCACAGGGCATAACCCTAAACCCTAACCCTAACTTTCACTCTAAAACTAACCCTAATCCCTAATCTTCTCTCTTGTGACTTTTCTGCTAACTCAAGGGACACAGTTAACCCTAACCCTTACTCATAACCCTCACCCTGGGTCCCTAACCCTAAAACCTAACCCTCACAATCACCCTAACCCTAACCCTAATCTTTCTCTTTTGTGATTTCTGTTCCTGACCCACAGGACATAACTCTAACGATCCTATCAGAGCGCACGGAGGAGGAGCTAGAATTAGAGGAGGACTGCAGCGAGGTATCAAGTATTAACATCCAATCATTCGTCGACGAACAAGAATGGAAACTTTACAACAATATTGAAACGCTTAAAAATGTGGTCGAGAAAATTTACGAGGGGGGGTCAGCCACGAAGCACCCCTGCATCGCGTCAAGGTGCCACGCGTCGCGTAGAATTGGGTTCTATATCTGGAACATCTTCTTTGTTATGGTAGATTTTTTTCAGATTTTTAAGAAAATGAATAAAATAATTAGTTATTTTTTAGGCAATGTGTATGTGTTTAAATTAAAAGATTGTTTTGTTTTATTTAGCATCTCTGTAATAATATTTATTTAGTTTCACTGTTAATTTTTATCTTAACATTCTTAATGTATTTTTTATCGGTGTGTCTGATATCTGTCTCTCTGTCTGTCTAACGTGTATATGTCTGTCTTTCTGTCTGTCTCTCTGTCGTTTTGTCTGTGTTTCTGTGTGTTTATGTTTCTGTCTATTTGTCTGTGTGTCCGTGTGTCTGTCTGTTTCTCTGTCTGTTTCGCAGTTTGTCTGCCTGTCTGTTCATTCTGTATATCTGTCTGTAACAGTTCGTGATCTGTTCGATGTCATTCACTACTTTTGCCGTCGAATGCGACCTCTCACAGAATCGCTTACAACTCACCTTCATTCTCCTTCTTACCACAATCACATTCAAGTTTGCAGTCATGCAGATCTTACCCAGGATCTCTTATCTCACCTTCTTGGTAAGTTACTTTATCTTGATTGTATAAACTTTGGAGAGATAGAAGGGGGGGGGGGGGTGGTGGGGGAGGGAGAAGATTTATAAAAAAAAGTTAAATAGAGTTGATCAGAAGCACTATTCGTTTGGGTGATACTGATATTGACTGATTGACTGATTCATTGATTTATTGTTTGATTTTCTGATTGATTGACTTACTGATTGATTAATTGACTGATTGATTGTTTGGTTAATTTATTGATTGACTGACTGACTGATTAATTGATTGATTGACTAACTGATTGATTGATTGACTGATTGATTGACTGATTGATTGACTGATTGATTGTTTGATTGATTGATTTACTGATTGATTGACTGATTGATTGATTGACTGATTGATTAACTGATTGATTGTTTTATTGATTGATTGATTGATTGCTTGACTGATTGATTGACTGATTGATTGATCGTTTAACTGACTGATTTATCGAATGAATAAATTTATTTATTGACATATCTAATGATTGATTGATTGATTGATTAATGCCCCCCTATTAAGGACTACTACATCTTATCTTCAATGGGGGTCTACTCTCTAATCTGTATCTGGCATTCTGTCATCGCCCTATACGCAAATCGTTACATACAAAACAAAGAACCTATACCAGATGAGATCAAGCAAGCCGACCGCTACTTCCTATCCTCTCTCGGACTACTATATGGACTCGGCCACGTCGCCTTCTTTCTATTCGTTTATCTTCGGGTTGGTTCATTTCATAGGGGAGGCAGCATGAGGAAAAAAGTTGACAATCTTTTTTTGTGTAGAATTGTTTTTCTAAAGTAAAAAAATTAATAATGAAATATTTTTTAAATTAAATTTAATTATGAATTAAGTCACAATTAGAGTTTAATATTTCATGGAATTGTTGATTTTTATGATTTGCAAATTTTGTGATATATCTTTTTAAAATTGAATCTGAATTCTTGATTTTTTAATATTTTAATCGAAAACTAAAATAAGAAATTAATTTTTCAGGTTTTACGAAAAAGAAGAATTCATAAGAAACGAGAAAGTGAACACAAAGTGGAGAAAATGATATTTATTTATTTGAATGATTGACTGCCTGATCGATTGATTAATTGACTGACTGACTGATTTACTGACTGATTGACTGACTGATTCATTCATTCATTCATTGACTGAATGATTGATTGACTGACTCACTAATTGATTGATCGATTGACTGATTGATTGACCGATTCACTGATTGACTGACTGATTGATAAATTGATTGATTGACTGATTTATTGTCCGTTTGATTGACCGATTGACTAATTGATTGACCGATTGACTGACTAACTGACTGACCGACTGACTTTAATTATTTTCTCTAATTAATTTAAATTTAAATTCTACAAATAGTTTAATGTAACTTATATTTAAGGAAAAGCTAAAGAATCTTCACCGCCAGTCATCAACCTACGCCATAACACTACGCGGCGATGCAGAGAACTAAGCCACCAGCCAATCAGAAGACGTCTTACATAAATATCTTTCCATACAGCCAATCACGAGACGTCTTACAAAAATAACTACATTCAGCCAATCAGAAGCCGCGAATCTTTATTTATCAGCCAATGAGATTCTTTGACATTTTAACGCGCTATAATTAATACTAATTATTATACTATGGAATATTAATTGCAGCATTGAAATACTTTACAAATACTTTTAATACTGAAATACTTATTATACTTAGAAAAACGGATTTAGGGAGGTGGGGAGTTTCTTGCATTTAGAAAGGGGGTATTTTGGATTTAGGGAGGGAGGTATTTCTTGGATTTTGAGAGGGGGTACTTCGGAGCTGATTTATGATGGTAAAGTTTCTTAAAAGTTCAATCAAGAATCGCATTAATCGATTTGTTGCCCACCCAAAGATGTCTACCGCCTCCCCCTCCCTCTCTAAAGATATTTACCCCCCCCCCCACCCGCTCTAAATGTATTTATCTCTCCCCCATCTTTCTAAAGATATTTACTCCCCTCCCCCTCTAAAAGTGTTTTCTAGAGCCATGTTCTTCAATTAATTATAAAAATTATTCAAATCAGAAATATATGTATTACCAGTTTATCATAAAACAGCTGGAAATTTTAATTTTAATTTTGAGCATTTTCAAATAAGATTTAAAAAGATAAGAAAATAACATTAAAAGGTTTCTATATTTCAAAATTGTCTACAGTATATTTCTATACTGTCAAAATTGAATATATTTTTCTAAATCGTCTTTTTTCTCACAATAAAAAAAGTGAACATTTATTTAAGAGTCTCCATCAAGCGATTAAAAATAAAAAGTTCCAACAAAAAAGTAAAAAATGAAATCAGCGTCTCCATCTAGCGAATAAAAATAAAAAGCGTCAAATTATAATTATCTGTAATTCAACGCCGCCATCTAGCGAATAAGTCTACACCACGGATGCTTCTTCTTCAACGTCATCGTCTCGTACTTGATATACCTCTCGTTCTTGTATGACGTCACTTGTGACTCAACGTTGCTGCACTGTCTGCGCATGTCCGTCAGCATGTCATGCAACTTCTGCTGCTGACTGATCAAGTTCCGCACGACCATCTTATTAGGAGACTCTAACCACAGGCTTCGGTCCTCAGCCACTTTCCTGGCGGCCTCCATGTACTCCGCGGCGGTCTTGGGCCCCTCTTGGGGGGGACATTCGGCCCCCTCGGGGGATGAAATAATTTTTTGGGGTTCATTTGAGGGGAGGTCGAAAAGGGGGGTTTCTTCGGAGTCCAGATTTTTGCTGTTTTCGAGAAGTTCTTTGAGTTTTTCGTACGGGTTCTTGGGTTTGGTTTCGGGTTCGGATTCGGGTGATGGGTTGATTGGTTGAATGACGTCATCGTGCTCTGTGGCATTGTCCTTGACCTCGGTGACCTTGTCCTTGAACTTGGTATCTGGGTTTTCCACTGGTTTTACAACGGGAATTTCCAGACTGATGGTTTTTCCAGTTATCTCACAGGTTTCGGTTTCGTTTTTGAAATGAATTATGTTAGAACCAATGAATGGGCTGGGATTGAATCGTTCCGGTTCAATGGATGACACGCGTCCTTGTGTTTGAATGACTTCCGGTCGTTCCGCTTGAGTGACATCTCGTCTTAGTCGTGATTCAACGAACGGCGACGGATTAAATCGTTCCGGTTCAATGATCTTCGAGTCAGCCGATCGTTCCGCTTTAGCGATTCTTGATTCAATAAAAGGAGACGGATTAAAGCGTTCCGGCTGAATGAGCACGCATTCAGCTTCACTAATTCGTTCCGGTTGAGCGTTTGTGTGTTTCGCTTCAACATATGGCGATGGATTAAATCGTTCCGGTTGAGTGATTCCTTCATCTTCATTGATGCACTTTCCTGCTTTAATTCTTGCTTCAATGAACGGTGACGGATTAAAGCGTTCCGGTTGATTGATCACTTCTTCCTCTTCTTCCTCTTCTTCCTCTTCCTCCTCTTCAGAGCTGTCGTATTCCTCTTCTGAATCCTCCTCTTCAGATGACGTCACCTCTTGTTTGGCATCCTCGCGTTTCGGTTCACTGAACATCTCCACTGGCAACCTTGCACTGGCAATAAAAGGAGACGGATTAAATCTTTCCGGTTCCGGTTGACTGGTTTCACTTAAACACAATGGATTCACCCGTTCCGGTTGATTGACTACACCCACTGATGACGTCGATGGTAGTCTCGCTTCAGCGATAAGAGGTGACGGATTGAATCGTTCCGGTTCAATGATTTCCTCTTTTGTCACGGTTGATTTAACCTGTGATGACGGCACTGTTTTTGACGTCATCACAGAATCTAATTCTTCCTCTTCAGAACTTTCTTCCTCTGAACATTCTTCTGAACTTTCTTCTCCACAACTTTCCAACTGAACTTCTTCTTTAAGTTCTGTGGTGTTTGCAGTGGCACCACCTGGTGTCAAAGTAGTTACTGGTGTTTCAGGTGATTTTTGAGCTGCTTGATTTTCAGAAAGTGCAGCTTCCTTGATTTCCGAAGGTACTGGTACCTCTTGAGAAGGTGCAGGTGCATCTTTTGATGCTGTTGGCACCACTCCTTCAGGTTCCACCTTGCTTGTTGATGACTGACTGATATGAAGAGCCGGGGATGGGTTGAATCTTTCTGGAAGGACCTCTACTTGCTGAGATCGCCCTGAGGCATCACTGACTGGTTCAATCCCATCCTTGCTGGCTGCCTGTTTGTCTGCTGTTTCTTCTTCATCAGAACCTTCTTCCTCAGAGGAGCCTTCTTCTGAAGAGCTTTCAAAAGACACTGCTGGCTGCTGGCTGGGCTTAGCTTCCTGAACTACTGGGCTAGATATTGCTGGCTCAGCAGATGACTCACTTACTAACGACAGAGGCCCAGCTGCTGGCTTAGCTACAGGCGCAGCTACTGATTCAACTACTGGCTCGGCGACTGATCGAGCTGCTGGCTCAGCTACTGACTCGGTTAAAGGCCCAGCTGTTGATTCAGCCGCTGCAGCTGCTAAAGCTCCGTCCTCTGGTTTAGCTAATGGCCCATTAGCTGTTGGCCCAGCAGCCTCTTTAGTACTCGCTACCGATTGGCTATCAGTCGCTTGGCTACCAATCTCGCTCGACGCTGATTGGCTAGCGGCGTCCTTGCGACCGCCCACTGATGAGTCATCTGATTCCTCCTCACTTGTAGAGTAATCTTCAAAACTTTCCTCCCCCTCTGAATGTACTTCCGGTTCCATTTTTGTGACTACATCCGCCATCTTGAATTTAATCAGGAAAACTTGAACTAGCTGAATATCGAATTAGTTATTAGATCTCGGATTAGTTACTAAATCTCGGATTAGTTACTAAATCTCGGATTAACTAAATCAGGTTTTATTTCTTTAATCTTCTTAATCCGAAAGAAAGTTAAGTAAGAATTTCTTTTGTTGAGAAGAAATTATTATTTGAAGGTTATTAGTTTCTTGATTGAGGGGGGGGATCGAAATTGGTTCAAATAATCCACATGTGGACTGTTTAAAGAGAGGG
>JAQIXG010003248.1:0-15404 GCA_034700105.1 Oconnorella tubifera
GAGAGAGAGAGAGAGAGAGAGAGAGAGAGAGAGAAAGAGAGAGAAATAGTTGATGCAAAACCTACCTAGCAGAAGCCATATCTGCATTTGTAGTGTCCAGGTTTGTTGTCTGCCAGGTTTTGGCTGAAAACAGCTGCCCATAGATGACACCACTTCAGAGAGAGCGTGTTCTATTCTTGATGCAGCGACTGATTCCACTCTCACTGAACCTTCACATATGGTATAAGAGCAAAAGTATAGACAAATATATTCACAGGAGTGGATATAAGAATATAAATTAATATTGGTTTAACTTCCATCTGTTAAACCAATAAATATAATACTGATTTCAAAAGATTGTTTTCCATAGAAAACAGTTATTTACAATTGAAAATAGGACATTAGATATTAAGTATACCTGCAGAAGATATCAATCAATACAACTTTCGTATATATTAATAACATAATGAATGATATAACTTATTTTAATATCAGATATATTAAAAAATAAATATACCAAGAATCACAGTCATACATTATTCTTAATTGTAATAAGTTTCGGAAAAGCATTTTCAAAGTATCAATAACAACGCATGATCATCAAACGAAAATGAAAAAAGCTTATACTCATTTTCGCCAGTTTTTCATTTCTAACATTGCCAAAAAAACAATTTCTTTATACAATTAACAAAATAAACCAAAACTATAAACCATACTACGCATATCACAGCCTATCTAATTATAAACGAACTACATTCATCTCCTGAGAAACGAGTAAAATAAATTGAATAACAATCGAAACAAGAAATAAATTTCATTAAATTTCTACCAGAATCTCGATCGCTGACTTCTAGTTGAAGTTGTAACATACTTCTACGATCTCCTGTGATTTTCTCAAGTAGTCCTGTGCCCCTACTATCACTGCAAGCCATCAGATTTGAATTTGAAGTCAGCAAATTTTATTTATTTAATGAATAAAGAATGGTACAATTACGACACCTTTATTTTCAAAAATAATTCAGATATATATTTGTATATCATATAGTTGCATTCGTTGCGGTCTGTTAACTACGAATCAAACTTTATGAGCAAACTTTATGACTGAAGTTTTACTAAGAAATTATCTAAAATATTATTAGTAGATGACATCAAGGTTTCATTAAGAATTCTTAATAAAAATGCTAAAGAAATGAGAAATGAAAAATATGTTTAGATTTACTGCCACAACAGACAAGGAGTTGTGACACTTAAACATTGTGCATTATCTAATATCTTCCGATTTTAGTTGAAGAAAACAGAAATATAGAAATATAGAGAAATATAGAGACAAAAATACAGAACATAAATATAACTTACTTATTATCAATTTAAAGATCAGTGTTCTCAAAAACAAATTTCAGTTTATTTTGTGCAATATGATTAATCTCTCACCCCCCACACCACTTTTAATTTGTTTTGGCTTAAATAATACCCATCACAAATCAAAACTTGTGCTTTCAAAAACCCATATCAACTAAAAATAACTACTATAAATAACTAGATTTAAACATAAGATAAGATTTACATCAATTAAACCATGTGCACCAAAAATGGATTATTTTATCATACAAAAGTATATTTTGAGACAAAAGTATTGAATACAAGCAACCTCTCTGCTTCATACAGATCTTTCCATAACTGTAACATGTAGCGACAGGTCTGCAATGCACTGTCTACAGTAGACACTTGCATTAGTAACTTGCACTTTGTAAACAGCAAGCTACAAGATACCAACACAAGGAATAAAAACTTTGTCTATAGAGTATAAGAATATCAAGAGATTATTATAGCGCATTCTAGGGAGCCTGTTTAACTAAAAAATGTGTATATATTGAATAAAATGTACAAGGCCCACGAATATTGCAGCTATTTCTTTGGATCATGAGTCATCTGTTTATAATAAAGGCAATGTCACTTCTACTAATATATAAAAGCATTGTGTGATTTAACTACATTTTCAGAAATCGATACATATGCTAGAATCTCTACATAGTATTCTCCCTAGAATCGAGAAAAATATCTTTTACTCTCTTTATAAAACTTTCACTCTATTTATAAAACAAGATGAACCTGAAGCTCTGAGGATATTCAGTGAGTGCAGCTTCGATGACAATGAGCGCCTCGTTGTACTGTTTCTGAGAGGAAAGAAGAAGAGAGAGAAGATGATGAGAACTGAGATGATCCGAGTGAAGGTTGATAGCGTGACGTACGTGTTTGATGGCCTCGGGAATCTAAATGAAAGGATTCTACAGTTATCTATTGCATCAAATAATTAGTAGGGTCTATGGCTAGATTTTAAGTTAAAAGATCTGTCAAGAAAATGAATGGAATTTGAAAGTTAACAGTAGTATAAAATGAGTGAGGTAGTATTTAATGCTCTTTGAATTACCTCACCCATTAAACTACAATAGTTGAATATAGTTTAATAATAGCAAATATATTAAAAATCATTTAAAAAACAAACTACAAACATATAAATTGTAAATATAAGAAAATAAGACAGCCGTCTAAGGCACAAATATAATACTAAATATAAAGTTTCTCCTCAGAAATAAAAATAAGTACAAACTTATTTGTACTGCAAGCTTATTACAAAGAAAAATTAATTAATTAATGCAGTGTTTCAAGAGTCAAGCGTTCCCTCATAGCTTGATTCCTGTGTCCAGTTCAAAACATACGTGTAGTGAGCAACAAGCACAAAATGTAAAAATATTTATTTAACATATAAATGGCAGGAACTGACCTGTCGACGAAGTGCCATCTGTAGACTGAGATGAAAGAAAGCTAGATAATCATTCGAGTCAAGTATTATAGCACTAAAAGAAAAACAGCAATATTCCTATATTTTAAACTTACAACATAAACATATTTTAATAGAGATTTGAATATTTAAAAAAATATATACATACACGAAATTTTTCAGCTTCTTAAAACAGTAATATTTCTAAAAGTGTATCATCACATTGTCTTGTTCATAAGATTACATTTTTTTAAGATTCAATGCTTAAGTATTATTTGTTTCCATATTTTAAATTCTTCTTAAGATGACAAGGTTTTAGTATTTTATTAAAAAAAAATTCAGTATTTTATGATTAAATTTCGTATAAGCAGTTTGTATACTTTGTTTTTCTACTTCAGTTTTTTTCTTTACGTTTATTTGTAATATATCTTTAAATAACATAAATAAACCTAAACAAAATATAAGTAATTTATTTACTTATTTTCATTATTTGTTGTATTTTTCTGCTACAAATTTATTTAGTGAATTAAAAGTTTATACAAATATTTCATAATTTTTGCTACATTAATATTTACAGGCATTCAATATAACAAGTACAAAACTCGTAATTTAATGCTATTCAACAGCACAATTATATATTGCCTACCTGTTAAATGATTCGATAGCCTTCTTCTGATACCCCTGCCTCTGTACTTGCAGCAAAGCTTCATCCGCTTTCAAACTGTACCCTATACCCAGCAGCACATAAGCGCGCGCACAGAATGGACTCGTATCACCCATCTCCACCACTATCTCACAGAACTCAATACCTTCACTTACCTGAGAGCAAAATGTGATTACGCTTAACGTCACATCAGCACAATATAAAGAAACGTAAAGAAATCATATAAGGAGTAAACAATTGACTCTTCGCACGCTGCACTAAATAAATTTTTAAAAATAATTATGATGCGATCGAGTAAAAGAGATAAAATAGATTTTTGATTTTGAATGATAGTCTGTGCGTAAGATTTATTCAATGTTGTTATATAAAAATTTGTCAATATGAAATAAATAAAAATTTAAATTTAAAGAATAATGAAATTTAACAGGCAGTCTAAAACTTAATTACGCAATATATTTTATTAAACAATTAAGGAAACGATCTTTTAAATCTGAAACAAACTTGATATCCTTATCACTTAATAATACTAGTAGTAATGAATCAAAATTAATATTAAATGTAATGCAATACAAAAATAATTATTAATATCACTCCCACTATATATCAGTAAAATGTTGAAACTAAATGATAAAATAAAGAAAAATGACAAAAAGACTTAAACCATTTAGTTAATAAATCTTAACCACATGAGATGATATTTTATGTACCAGATTAAGATATTCATAAGCAAGTTTAGCCGCTTGTAGATACACCGCAGGATTATCAGGATCCAGTCTCATGCATTCTTTTAGAACTAGATAGGCTCGTGAATACTGAAAACAATTATTAAGATTTGAAAGAAAATTGATTCATTGAATCAATTGATTAATTGAATCAATTGATTCATTGAATCAACTGATTCATTGAACCAATGTTCAATTCCTGGTCAGAGACACTTAATAGTTAACTTAGTTTTCAATTTATCTAATTTGAGTGAAAATGAGTACAAGACTTAGCTAAAAAAGAATTATGAATACATTCTGTGCAACAGCAAGACTGTATTCCGGAATATAGGCCAATATCATGTTAAGTTAATTTATCATAAATTTACCGATTAAAGTCATAGTGGACTGCCGGTGTTAGCCTTTTTGTCGACTATAAAAAATCTTCTATAAATGAAATAATACCATAATAAAGTAAAGACAGTAAAATAATTACTAGAGAATAGACCAAACCTTTTCAGAACAGATCAGAGACAAAGCAAACTGATACCAAATATGAAACTCATCAAATGAAAATCTCATCGCACGTTCAAAAGTCTAAATAATAAGATAATAAATAAAGCAACTGATCCTTGAAAAATGCTCAAATAAAATGTCAGATACTTGAATAAAATTTTATTGCTTGGACTCAAAATAAGACAAGATTCTCTAGTGAAAATCAGTGAAGATGAGAACTAAAGAAAGAAAAAGAATGAGATAAGCAATATTAAAAGGGAGTAAATAGAAAAATGCAAGAGATAATTATTAATGACAAGATGAATGAATGGTCATGAAGGTTGCCAGAGATCAATAGCAACAAAATGCAACAACATATGAAGTAAATAATCAATTCTGACAAATTCTACAACTGACAGTCAACTTTATAATACCAATTATAAATATAATGTTTTTTTTATATAAATTAGGTTCAATTTTGAACCTAATTTATGTTGCAATAAATGATCGCATCAACAAACCATGTAACTATCAATTATTTACATTAAAAGAGAAATACTACATTGAACAAGCTTAACTCAGTATAAATACTACTGAGTATACAATTACAATCAATCAAAAAATGACAGTAAAAAGGAAGAGACCTCAGAAAGCATAGTAAACTGTGCGCGCTTGACAAGTGCCATTGTTAGTAGGTCGTACACTGCTGTTGTGTTATGGAATGTATGCAGACGAGCGTCTGTCAGATCAGGTGACCTATTTAGGACCGCCTCCCTCGTTGCCTAAATATGCAAATAAAAAATTATTAGGTTACATGAATCTAATAACTACATTATAAAATGACACAACAATATTAAAATATTCACAAGTATCTATTACAATATTAAGATATTATAAGTATTTATAAGAAATTATTCATAATTCGTGATGCAGTGGATCAATGTCAACTCATAAAATAATTCTAGACACAATTTTAAAATGATTTTAATTTAAGAATATCAATTCAATTACGCATTTGATTTATAATGATTAGTTAATACATTGTATAACTGAAAATGTTTAAATATTAAAATGTATTGAAAACTGGTCAATTTCTACAGAAAGTTGAGAACAAGAGACAAAGCAAAGGCAAACATACGATTGACTCAGATATGAGAAGAAGTAGAAGAGCTTCTTCAGTGTCATTCTTTGGAACAAATAAACTGAAATGAAACAGAACCATAAATAAAAAGTAACTTTCACAATTTATATAGTTTAAAGACAGAGGAGAGCAGAATTGTTGCTTTGAGGGTCACTTTTTGACAAGATGCAAATATAATTTTTTTTCAAAAACACAAAACATCCCTGCTGCAGAAAAAGGATTTTGATATAAAAACCTCTATAATTAATCAAATTTATTTGATTTATTCTATTATCAAATATCTGAAAACTGCATTACTGAATCGAGGAACATATATCTAAAAGCGTAAATCATTGTACAAGAGGAAATACTTTATACGTGTATATAAAATCAGTTTTTTGACAACAAACATACATACATGCGATATTATATTTAGCCGACTCACCCGTCTCCTGTATATTTGCGAGGTTTCAGCGGAGGATTCTGTGACCTGTCAAAACGAGGCTCACTCAGATCTATAGCTACATACGATTTCTCACACACACCGCGAAGTAAAACTTCAGCCAATTGACGGGCTAGTGTCTGCAGAATAAAGTTTACAAAATGAAATCAATTATGTTACATTTGGATAGAAATAATTTTTTGAAATAAATATTTCTACAGTATTGTTTATAATACAATTTCGAGTTCTGAAATTCGCATACCACTTTCAACAATCTTAAGAATGAATTAGAACAATATATAAATATAAATTAATTAATTGATAGTAATTTCAAAGATATTACAAAAATGTTTCTATTAACCTGTCTTAGACCCTGAATAGATCTTGTTTCTACTGCTCTCAATAATTCTCGAAAACGACCGATACATTTATTCAACTCCCTTTAAAACAACAACGAATTTCTATTAATTGTTAAATTCTGTTAAATTTCAGTTAAATTCTGTTAAATTTCTCTTTAAAAACTTGTTGCATTTCACTAACGACTCAGTAACTTTAATTTTACAGTATTGTATCAGATACTCAATATATCTATAATTACAAATATAGTTACGTGATAAATTATACAAGTATACAATTTTCAATGACAGCTGCAGAATACGAAGATAAAGATAATCGTATTAAAGTTTCAACAAAAAAAATAAGAATAAAGACTCTGACATAACAAACAAAATATAAATATTCAGTATTTTTGATTAAATTAAATTATATTAATCTCTGATTAAATTAAAATCTAAAATTTTGATATATTATGACATATAAACACATGCAAAATATCTAAAACTTCAACAGTTGAACTATAAAACCATCTGTAAAAAATGCCACAGAAATATAAATATTTCATATCACATTATTACCTTATTATAATTAAAAATGATTATTAAAAATTAATTAAAATTTAATCTAACTTAAAATAATCTTAGTAATTTATAACGTCTAACAAAGTGCATTAATCCAGTGCATGCAATATAAACGATAAATAATCGTGCAATTACTTTTCGTTTATTTAGAACATTAATTACGCAACATTATGTAAATGTAAAATTTAAATATTTTTATCTAAGCTATTGCCACAAAATTAAAAACTAGACTATAGTAAATTTCTAATTAAATAAAAAGCTTATAGATAACCAGTAAACGCTCAAAAAAACAAGCAAAAGCTTGCAACGGTGAAAATCATTTCAAAATAATTAATATTAATTATTTATTAATTATTGATAATTATTTGTTTGAGAGCGGATTGATATTTAAGAATAGTGGGCAGGGTGAAGTTTTTGGATATATTTACATACTAGACAATACATATAGGTGTTACAATTATATATTCATTGGCTCTACAGCTAATGAATATGCACAATTTTACAACGAAATTACAAAATCACTGACATTCTGATAATCATTTTCAATTTATCTATAGATGAGAACTGAATAAGATAAATTATAATAATTGTTGAAAATGAAATTTTAACGCTGAGTCTCCTCACTTAAATATTTAGAGATTAAGGCCATAAACGATTAAGCTAACTACATGATTAACGAAATTGGTCATTGGATACCAAGACTGTAAAAGAAAAAATGTTTTAGGGATTAAATATTTTCCCTCTGAGCTTAGAAGGTATTTTTTAGGCACATATTTTTGTAAATTGAATTACAAACAAATAACACATAGTTAGAGAAATGACAATTTCGACAAAAAACGCACAATTACAAAACAACAAGAGAAAAAAAGATAGTCAATTGATTTTAGGAGAATCCAAAGTACCCAACCGCTGGATTTATAGACAACTGGGAAAGTAATTTTTAATTTTTTTACTGCCCTAATCAACGATGTGAATTTATAAGTCATCTGATGAATTATTCACAACTAATACATTTTGATTGTTTCATAAGAAGTACGGAAGTGCCAGAGGGCAAGTGAAAGAAAAAATATTTTCTCGTTTTCCGACGAAAAAATATCGATTTCCGACAATTTTTTTTGTTTTTCGATGAAAAAAAATTGTAATAAAAATTTCATTGGAAAACGAAAAAAAACCCTTGCTATAAATCTGATGAAAACAGTTACACAGGGGGAGGGAGAGGGGGGGAGGGAGACGGAGATGGATAGTGAAAGGGAGAGTGAAACGGGGAGGGGAGGAGGGGGTGACGAGGGGAGGGAAAAGGGGGAGTGGGAGGGGGAGAAAGCCTTGCTACAAGTGCCACGAATTTAAATCAAAAATAAACTGTTCCCCCTTAGGTAAAAAATATCTGACAAATTCATATTTTTGGTTAATGCTATATTTTAACTACAATAATTATTGTTAACACACATTTGAAAGAAGTGATGACCTTTTTTTGCTTATCGCTACTACATTTAATATCTCACAAGTTTGAAAGTTGTGACTTTTTTGGGAACTCATTTTCATTATATCCCTCCACTGATCGATTTGTTTGTATCCCCCAAGTGGGGGGATAAAACTGGGAGGGGGGATATGGCCCCCCAGCTCCCATGGTGGCGCAGTGCCTGGCTACAAGCTCTTCTTAAAATTATAGCCGTGATTGGTTGAATCTGTTGTGAATTCTGAATACATTATCTATTTAGTAACATTTTATTAATAGTAACATTGTTTTGCAATGAAAATATTTTGGTTATCCGACAAAAAAAAAATTGGTTTTCCGATGAAATTTTTCTTGTCTTTTGATAAATTTTTTTTCGTTTTCCAATGAAATTATTTTCGTTTTCCGATGAAATTTTTTCTGTTTTCTGATGAAATTATTATTAGATAATGATCATTGTATATTTTTTCGTCGGAGAGCTTTGGCCCATTGACGCTTCGGTATAAGAAGTGTATAAAACAACAATGCAAAAGTATTTTATTTTAGTTGTGAATGTAACAGCATATTAGAAAACAATATAATTTACATGCATCACAATAAATGTTGTAAAATTCATCACAAAATTTAACATTACCCAAACTCAATAATTAACAATGCACACATCAAAAAATAATTAGTTTCAGAAAATGCTACTGAAAAAACAACTGATAACCTACAAATTTAAATGCAATTGTCTAAATCAATTATCATTACATTATCAAACAAAACGTTATAACAGAAACAAAATTTAACAAAACAGAAAACTTAACAGAAATCAACAAAAATGAACAAACCTCTGCAGAATGGACTGTGGATCATCTTTTAATGAATCAGAATCTTGTGTAACAGAACTAAAATTTGATGTAAAATCACGCAACTTACTTCATTAATAATAAACATGCATACAGAATTGCTAGTGAAAAAAGAATTATAAAAGCGATAATATAAAGCCTAGGATTCACTAAAAGCAGTGACATAAACGCATTAGAAATAGGATATTTAAAGAAAATGTACTAAAACGTAAAGCTTTATAAATACTGCAATAAAAGAACAATTAATAATCATGCAAATCACAAAATTAAGTTGATTACTGTGATACTGTGATGAATATAATATAATCTTCGAAATTCATTCATCATTAATATTGGTTATTTATGATAATAATCTGGGATTAATTAGTGCAGTACAATATAAAAAGCATGTGTCTATCTAGTCACAAACACAAGAATATAAGAGACAGAAAGCATGAGAAACTAAAAAAGGACTGTTGAAATATATGTTGACAATGACAAAATGAAAGTGAACGTATAATCTGGAAACTATCCTGTATTTTTCATTATAATACAGATCAGTGCTAATCTGATAAATAATATAATTTAATCTCATAAAACTCACTCTATACAAATATTTATCATTTATTTAACTATACAAAGATTTATTTAAAATACAAGTGATAATAATATTCAACAGATAAAAGCGTTTTTAAGAAGCCAAAGTGAATGATTATAGTGTCAAACAGTTGTGCCTAATTATATGAATAACATAAATTTCTGTCTTCTACTGTTCAACTAAACAGTGATCTCTATTTAAATATATCTTACTTGCTAATGCTTCTGCTACGATTTAATTCCCTTTAGAAAGAAAATAATAATTTAAGCTTTAAATGTGTTTGTTCTATCATTTAGAAAATCAATGATTTAGAACAAAAGTCCAGTGATCTCATTCTCTTGCTTCTACAAATTCTAAAATTTCACACAACCTATCATTAAATATCTATTTTCTGATGATGTGATATTAATAACAAAGAGCTAGTTAATCACCTACAAAATTATTAAACAATCCATTTATGCACAATTAAAACCCTTATCTCATTTTAATATATTTGTTTTAAGTAAATTTAATATTCAGTACATCAGTACTAATCTTCAGTACTGCTCTCAGAATAACTAAAGCTATTCGTTTGATCATCAAATACTTTGAAAATAAATACATCTTAATACTGTCATGATATTATCTTTAAATTCATTGATATAATTAATGTTTTTAAAAAACTATAAAGGAGTAGCAAGATTAACATTATAATCAGATGATTATAATCAGCCATCAATAAAGTATCATTACATCTGATTAAGAGAAGTATTCAGATGGATTAAATGCATTCAGCTGCAAATGGGCTCTAAAATAAGAAAATCCTGTCTATATTTGGATTACCATCTGAACTTGATAAAAACAAGATTCATATTAAGAAAAAAATATTTTAAATTGTACTTCTAATATACAATAAAGTAAATTCAAAGATAACGTAAACTTGCAAGAAATATTTAAGCGAAAGGATTAAACATTATTCAAAGCGCTTAAACAATAAGCAAACGAATATGTCAAAAAAGTACGTTTAAGAGTAAAAAGTACTAATAAAACACTAATAGGATTCAATCTTAAATCAGCGTTTTACGATATAAATCAATCGAGAAAGAAAACTGAATTCAACATAGACAATCCAAGCCTCGACTAATCAAACTAAAACGAATCATTCCTACCCATTAACGTTCCTAATGTACAGTATCGGAGATCTTTGTATAGCGGTCTCAACTATAGGGCCCACTCCTACAGTGTCAGAGTCAATAGCGGCCCACATGGCACTCCCCCCACTCACAGTGGCCCCTGTCCCTGCAGCCGTTAGCTTACTTCCCTTCTCTAAACGTTCCTGGAGTTGCACTAGGGAAATATCGCCTGAACGTTCGAAACATTGAATGATTTGTTCCTCCCTTTCGGCTTGTCTGTAGCGACTTGTGGAGATCGGTGTTTGCTTCTCGAGGCATAATCCTGTACAGTAGTTGTAATGGTAGCGTATGGACGTGAATTTATAATAAGTCATCAAAAAGTACTCTAGTACAAATATTAAATTATTAATAGTGTACTGCAGAAAGTTAAAGTATTTAAACAAAAGTTAAAATTAACGGTTTTAACAAATGAAATGCAAGGGTATATTTAACTGACAGAAATCGAGTGATTTATGATTCTTGGTGTAATAACAAGAAACAAATATTAAGGAATAGAATGTGACATGTCAAATCGACCCGGACTTAGGGTTAGGGTTGAAGTTGGGTAAAATTCATTTTTGTTCAAATTCTTTTACGTTCACTCATCACTTGGTTTCTGTCACTCAGTTCACAGCATCACTGAGATATCACAAAGTAATAAATTATAATGTTTTATGGTTTATATTATATAGTTAACTGTAGCATAATGACTATATAACTACTATATATATTCATATACTTACATAACATTAATCAACAAGCAAACAAGCTATTACTATGTAAGACATTAAAAACATTTACTGGAAAAAAATTACCGGAGAAAAATTATTATAAAAATGTATTATTAATTATTATTAATGAAAATCAGGTCAAAGAGTTAGCTAAGAGTTAGGGAGAGATGAAAGAATACTTTCATTAATAAAACAAACATTTTTATAATTAATCAAAAATGAATTACAGTACAATGTTACTAGTATAATATTAATTATGCGTATCATAATATAATGAAGTGGTACCTTTAATAGCAAAAGCTTCTCCAATAAGTTTCAACTTGCGACTTGAAGCATCACCCAAGGATATCGTCTCTAAACCGAGATCAGTAAATCTATCTAACGCTGCGTCATACTGACCCATCGCGTAGTTCAACTTGCCGAGTAATAACAGAATCTCTTGCTGCATATTCAGCTAATAGAATTTAATAGATAAATTCAACTCACAAATAAATTGAAATAACATATTAACAAATTAATTCATTTTTTTGAATTTATTTTGACGAATAAATTGAAATAACATACATACTTAAATTTATCGTAATTCAATTCAATTTACAAAAGATAATGCATAACATTTGATAGGTATATAGTTCATAAGTATATAAATGCAGAATCAATCGGTTATTATAAAAATATCATACTATATACTCAAAATTACCAATAATTAATAAAATCTAAATTTCTCAACGCTTCCGTAACTGTAGTATATTTCTTGAATTAAAAAAAAACATTTTATCTCTTTACTAGGAAAATACTGGATAGAACCGTTTAATTAAAAGATATAAAAAATACAATTTATATTATACCAAGTTCACAACACAAAATTTCATTGATTTGTGATCGAAAAAGAGAAAAAAAATCAATCAAAATTCACAGCTCAAGGTAAGAGATCTTTTTTCCATACCTGAGGCTTAGCCTGCAAGAGATCCTGTAGATCTTGTACGGCAGATCTAAGTTCAGTACAAGCAGCCTCTGTGTTGTTTTCATTCGGTGGATTCTCGCATAAATATCGCTCCACTTTGCACTCAATTTGTATAAACTTTACCAAATTGTCTGCGATGATAAATATTTATAGTAGGAATAAAGTTGACAGATTGTTATACAGTAAATAGTAAATAATTATTAATATATAATATTTACTATTCTTTTATCATAAGATGAAATATATATGGGATATGTTTTGGAAGCCTCTCAATCTTATGCTCTTTGTGGAATAGTCATTAGTTGGCATGAAATACAGATATTATTATAATTATTAGCTACTGTGCAATGCATCTTATTTATAAACGACACCAGATGAAATTTCTACACATATTTCAAGAAATGTGCATAAATTAAGCACAATATCTAGACTTACGTTTAAGAATAACATTAAGGAACAATAAGCTCTGTTAAATTAAATATCTAGTTAATAATTACAGCAAAAAGCAGCTAAATATCTGGGTTCGGATGAGACTTAAATCTGAAAACTGTGGTTACAAGTTCAGTGCTTTAACAACTTCGCAACTGGTATTGACATGTTTATTACCACGTTTGCATTATAGAGATTTTTAAACAGAGAATATCAGTAGACTACCAAATTGTATTACCATTATGAGTTGATATTTATCAAATATTGAAGCTATCAAATTTATATTGACTAAACCACGATAGCATTATGACTACTATACTGTCAATATTAGAAATTTGACTAGTGCAGTAACATATATAAACTATACCTACAATCGGTCAACAAGTTGCATTTGAAATTAAATAAATACAAAATAACAAAATAAGAATAGGATATAATAATTTTATATTTTTATTAATTTGAAATAAAATCGAGACATAATGCATTTGCATAGATCTATAGATTCTATTAAGAGATATATAAAATGCTGTCAAATACACTTCATCTTTAAAAATAATAATATGCCGTATCAATGCAATTGTATTAGGTATTCAGTATCCGTATACATAACATAAAAATCTATTATTAACTTTTCAGCAAAACTTAGATTAAAATATATTTACCATGATTGGCTGTTTTTTGAGATAACTGTCGTGATAGGTCGAGAACTCTCGGCCAATTAGCTTCTCCGCGAAACTTTTCTATATCATTCTCCACCCGGCCTGGACGTGACTTTGCTGCCATCTTGTGATTAAATATTCATAAGATTTACTGTCAGAGATTTAATTAATTTTTAAATAAGAGCATATTTCAAACAATATTTCTTAGTTCATTTATACAAAAATACTAATAAAATAAGATTAATACAATTATAATACAGATAATACAGATAATAATTATAATAGAGGTAATATTAATAATACAGATGCAAAAGAATAATTAACCATCTCTTTTAATTTTCTATAATTAAACAAATACTACAAATTAATTTTTTTTCAACGTTCCGGCAGTATAAAATATAATTTTTTAATTAACAAATAAATAGCCAAATTTTCCAATAGTAAGGATTTTGCAGGCGAGTATGAGTTACTCGGTTAATCCTAAAATTCTCTAAAAATAACTGCAAACTACGTCTGATCCGTCCCATTAACCCTAATCATGACTCTAGTTACAATCTAAACCCAAAATCTAACCCAAAATCTCTAACCCTAACTTGGTGAGGCGCGAAACCGAAGGGAGCCAGATTCTGTAGGCGAGTTTTGTTTTGGCGAGTTTCTCCGTAGACGAGTTGAGTCAAAGCCGTATTTTACTTAAATGTATATATTAAAATACTATTAAGCATTGACGAATATTAATACAAAATCCTAACACAAAAAAATCAAATAATTCGAGTGCATAAATCATAACAATTTTTCAAAATAAAAAAAGAAAAGGAATTAAAATAAATATAATAAATAAAATAATTAATTATTTATTGAATCTTACAATATCGCTCAGAAGCTATGGTAACATATCAGAAGATTTATTGAATTCTTAACTTTTTTAATGAGTCAATATAAGGTATTAAAATTATCTGTAAAATTAATTAGCTCAAGGTCTCGATTACGCGCAACAAGTTGGATAACACTTGCCCGGAGTGAAAAATGTCAGACTAGCGTACCCCCCCTCCCTATAAAAAGGTCTCCAGATTTGCACGAATTGCGTGGGTCATTTTTTTTGAAGTTGGGTTGTCTGAATAACCCCACATGGCTTTACCACTTAACGTTAACCGATTTTCAACAATATATTTTGAGATATTTTAATGAGATTCTTTCAGAGACATTTGGCCGATCACACTTTGTTCGGTAACATTTAGTTCGGCAACATTTAGTAATGAGACATATTTTTGTCCCGTTACGATTAACAGCGCTTTAAAAATCGTTTCACTTCCAATGAGAGACCATTTGTGAGGGAGGGGGGAGGGGAGGGTAAATCAATATCCAACCACCCTTCCTGTGTCTGTATGCTACATATACTGATACTATAGGCTACAATATATATATATAGATTTTAATTCACCAATCAAATGGTAGACAATTATAGTACATAAAAATACAAATCAAAGTACAATAA